>JAULKP010008858.1:0-70909 GCA_032356005.1 Ulothrix subflaccida
CCACGGAGTTTTTCTTCCTCAGAACACGTTCGTCAGAAGACCAGCCGGAGCACGGGCATTCCGACTGATCACTTCAGTCTGGCAGACACTGCACTTTTCTCCCCCTTGCCATCTGCCCACATAAGGTATGTCAGAGGAAAACGCAACCGCTCTTGATAAAGATACCCAACTGCCACTATTTTCCCGCGAATCCGTCACATCCCATTAGCGTTTCATCATGACTGCCACAATTCATCCACCGTATCATTTACTTAGCTCGCAGGAATCGTGCTGGAAATGCGGGTCTGTTGCGGTGGTTATCGCGTTCGCGGCGGCGGAGGTTACCGGTGAGGAAGATGATGACGACGAGCTTCCCGTCCATTCGCCGGTTGTTCTTACGAATATCAGAAGCATCCCCCATCCTTTCCTGATTGCAGCCAATCGATCCGGAGCAAACTTCGAAAGCCGATTCTCAAAGACTGCGGGGCATGAATATTTCATGAATCAATGCGGCTGCGGCGCAGTTTTGGGAGATCACTTTCTTCACAACGAGCCCGGACATGCGTTTTTTCCAATGAACGAGGAAGAGGCATCTTCCGTTCAGGTTCAGGAAATCGATTGTTCCGATCCTCTGGAAATCGAGTGCTGGTTTGCTGGCTGGTCTTCGCTTTGTCTCGTGAAGAGTGGAACCAAGATCGAGGGAAAGATCGACGTGACCCCGGAATGAACCTTCCCATCAGCTCTGCTCGGTCGGAGGTCGTGGCTTTTTGCTCTTGGATTTCGATTGATTCGCGATGCGATACATCTTCACCAAGGCTTCTTTATCTTCCTGGGTTTCCATCGACTTCACCGTGTTTCCTAAGGCACGTGGCTGAAATAGATCCCGTATCAGATGAAGAACGCCCACAAGAACAATGCAGCTCGCGCCCCATGGCGTGATGTCCTTGGCTATGGTAAAGAGATCAACGGCGGCTTGTAGAGAATCGTTCATACTACCCCTCCCGTGTCAAAATATGGGTGAGGCGAGTCGGATTCAGAATGGATGGGAGTGATCCCTGGATGTCGGTTCATGGGAGTATTTAGTCTTGGGGTCTGATTTTTCGTAAGTGGCGCATCTCGGGATTCGCCCCGTTCAGATCTACTTCGATTTTTCGGGCGGCTTTTGATCACGGGATTGTTTGGCGTCAGAGGTTTGCAATTTATCAGGGGCACGGATGTCGGGCAAAAACCCGTGGAGCCTGTGGAGGGCGGCAAGTTATTATCCAGACCCAAGTCAGCTGTGGCCTGCGAGTGTTGTTCGGTAGTTTCAAGAGCTGGCAGCTCGGTAGGGGCTGGGACGGGAATCATGATGTTGTGGAAGTTGAGAAAGGTTCGGTCGTGGTACGTGCGAAGCCCACCCCAACGAGTGGTCCCCGTATGCGGCGGTTTCGCACAATTCCGCCGAAATTTCGCATGACTATAAGTAGGCACGCCGGTCGCCCGCTTGGCCAAAGGGGGGGATAGGGGGGATGGAATCGCAATCTCGCGCCCAAATCGTGTCAACCACAGCCAGTGGTCCCCACATCATATATAGCGGGAAACCGCCAAAAACGACGGAATGCTGGTTGTATCTGGTCAGTAATCATCGATCAACACCACCCGGGTAAGCGACTAGGCGGCCTATGCAAGAATCAGAATCCTGAATGCTTTTGTGTCGCCAAAGACCGGAAAACTTTTAGGCCGCGACACAGAAACACCTGGTTTCCATCGCGGTATCCGGCGCATGTATCCCTCTAGTTTTCCGAGAAGCGTCCCTGAAGACAGTCAGTCTTCTTCTGCGGAACTGCTGATCGACAGAAATTCATCCAATCCTCTTAAAATAGCCACTGCCGCACAGCTTGGATCGACTCTACTTGGTCACTAGGCTTGAGAAACGAACGTCGTGATCGTCAGTTTTAATTTCGACTCTCTGCACCTCATGGACATTGATGCTTCTCAGATCGAGTTCCAGCGAGTCGGGACGAAAATCATCCGTCCAGGGCTCTCCATCCCCATCCATTGTTGAAAAAATGTCGTCCTCATTCTCTTTCCGACGGACTCGATCAGTCACTGTTTCTACAATCGAAAAATCAACATCGTATCCCTCGTCCGTCATCCACCCGGAAGAAGTCTCAAGTTTTCCACCCGGAGCAAGAGCCGTTTCCTTCACTTTTGCCGACGGATGAAAAAGCACGATGTTCGTATTTTCACCGGTTTCTCCTCGGGACTGTGGCGAAGGGTAAACCATTCCGTCCAGTCCATGCTTTCCCGAAAGGTATTCAGCTACTACCTGTGTCACCAGATATTCAAAATCCTCCACCCTCGGTAGAACGGCTGCCGACATCGAGTCGCTGAGATGGCGCAGGAATTTCGCTTTCTCCAGTTGTTTTATGAACGCCGGGTCAAACACACTGCCATTGATTCTGATGTCTCTTAGATTCCTAAGATCTAGCAACTTGAGATCCCTCAAGAGGTCGAACTTTGCCGTGACCACAAAACTACCCACTGGTGGCCTGACTTCCGCAAGCGCCGCAACCCGACTAAGAGCACCGTAGAACACAGAAATACCCTTTGCGTTCATGCGACCGGCGGACGCAAACTCATGTGGCGGTGATCCGATTGCCCAGGACGGTCTCTTTAAAGCCTCAAGTACTTCCTCTGAGGAATCAAATCGTCTGGCCCTAAAAAGAATGCTGTCTGACCCGTTGGGTCCAAGGGTGATCACTGCATTCCCGGAACTTCCAGAGCGCCATGTCGCTAGATCCTCAAAAACACTGTCGAGAATCGCCATCCCACCGGTATTCATGAATCTTGCTCTCTGCCGCAGACTCTTTGTGAAATCATTCCATAGCGACTGCATTTCGTATGTCTCGACATCCGCCGCCTCATATCGAGCCTCTTTGTCGAAGGGATTCTCCCAACCGCCAGCCTGAATCTCATCCCAATCATCGTGTTTGTCCGATAGGATTCGGCGAATCCCTTCAGCGATCTCGTCGGAAACCATTGCTTCCCCTTCAATGACATAGGGAATCTCCACCCCCTCGCGCTCCCAGTCGTAGTCCATTTCTGGATCTCTCATCATGGCAGACTCGTAACCGTCCGGTTCGGCGTCGGTTCTTACGAAATGGGAGGCAATAGCCAAATCTACATGTTCGGAAAGATCTTCCAGAGTAGTTGAAGCGGCTACGTTATCGCAGAAGTCACAGGGCTGCACGTTTCCTTCATCAAGAATGAGCCCTTTCACGTAAGGCTCTCCAACACATTCATAACAGACGTGCAGCTTAGTTAAATCGTCGGGATCAAGGTCGTCGTAGTTCATCGTCGTTACTCTGGGAAAGGGGGCGGTGGTGGTGGGTAGGGGAAATTATCCCTCCGATGGCTCATCGTTCTCGGGATCCAATTTTCGCGAGTGCTCCTGTTCTCCTGCAAACAATGGGGTCACACATAGTCTTAGCACGATCCACCAGATGTTCTTTGCCGCGCCGCTGTAGCACTCGGGATTCGAAATAAACCCATGCGCTACCCGGTTACGGATTTCGGATCCCGTTTTCTCAATGAGAAGACCCCGCAACTCAAACCAGTATGATTCTCCAAAGATCACTTTGGTCTCGGGCAAGTCGAACAACGGCCCAAGCAGTTTCACCGGCTGTGTCTGGTCATCCTTTAGATTTGAAATATCTACCCCATTGTTTTTGAGAACGTGGCGAATTGATTCCTCGATCTGGGGTACCAGAAAAAGTGAAGCGGCAAGAAAATCACCATGAAAGCCCGCATGGAGTCCTCTTAGGAAAATCTCCTCGTGTCCGGGCGGAACGAAAGGATTGTCAGACACCAGCTCCAACAGGTCGACCTTATGCAGGCGATGTTGTTCTATGATCTTCCGTCGTGCAGGTTCGATGAAACAGCTCGATCTGCAATTCCAGTAGAATTGATGCAGACTTGTGAACATCTGTTGTTCCAGAACCTTCTCGCGTTCATCTCCTACCAATCCCACGAGCCCCTTCTGATGGTGAACCACCCGCCCGTCGCTTTCGTGAAGAGTGCCATCAAAAAACTGCTTGAGACTCTGGCTCGCCAGGCGCTCCGTGCGTACCCGCAAATCTGCCACTTCTACTAACGGCTGAGCGAAACATAATTTCTTGATCGAATCAGCAAGAGACAATCCGTCAAAGGATCGCCGAACTTTCTCCACCTCCTCGGTGATGTCGGTCTCGTCCTCGAAGCCGTTCATTTCCTTCATCGCTTCCGGCTGCATCGTAAGAAGTTCCTTCTTTATGAGGTCTATCTTTTCGGGATCTTCTGTAGCTCGTCTCAGGGCTGTGATCCCCTTCTGCATTGCATGAGATGCTCCGAAATAGTTGCCTGGAACTCCCAGTTTTCGCGCGCCCTCGACAATAGTCATTGCTGCGCGAATCCTCGCTTCGCGACTTTCTTCGGGCATTTTTAGAGACTGCAGAAAGTTAGCCTCAAGATTCCAAACATCGCATGCGGCATCGAGGTCGCCTTCATCGTAATACTGCCGCCCTTTCTCGGCAGCCAGCTGCGCATAACGGGACTCGTCTTCTGCTCCTGTTTCCCAAACCACCCTTAGCAATCGGGCAAACCGGGCATTTCCGTCTCCCTCCTCATTTTCGTTGATCGCCGTTGCAAGGGCGTTCCGAGCATCAATAGCCGATTGGTTCTTGGATCCTAGGTAATTTGCGATCTGGCAAGCACGTAGGAAATGATCCACGCCATAGAACCAATCATCCGTGTGATCCAGATTCTTGGCACTCTCGATATAACTGATTACCGCCTCTCTCCCGCTCGATGGATCTTTGACTCCAAGCCAATGAATATCCAAAAGCCTCGCCTTCAGTGCTGGATCACCGATGAGCCCGGCCATTCTTTTTATTTCCGGATACCAGTCGTCCGGTAAGTCTTCAGCCGATACGCCCGCCAGTTCCGCAGACAAACGGATTTTTCCGAACCGCTCGGCTTTATTCCAAAACTGGGTTTCAAATGAGCAGAGAGCGCCAAGCATTCGATACTTTCCAGATTTCTCCTCATTTCCCTGCTCCAACGCGGCCTTCGCAGCATTGTCGAATGCCGCCCAATACCTCAGGCATTCCTTGGAAGAGCATTGTCTGATAGGCTCTTCCAAATCGCAGCTCTCGACACTGGAATTCGTCCCCTCATTTGTTTCTCCGGCATTCATTGTTAAAGCGATTGTCTCCGTGCAAATCCATTGCGCAACTCCATCTTGATAGGGTGTCCACCTAATGGTCATCCACCGAGCAGTGCCCCGATTGTCGCGGGTTCGTTTCCTGACCGAACCAAATAGCCACCCGCAAAAGAGGTGAATGGTCTAGCAACCTTCAACATCGACCTAGCGTTGAAAATACGGGAATCGTCCTAGAAAAATCAGCCGTGCGTAGTTAGCAGATGAATGAGGGACACGGAACCACTCATCACCCATTTCTCACAGATTTCGTTTCCACGCGCAATTTTCTTGTTTTATGCGTCGTTTTCGCTTTTAGTGCCAACCACAATGACATTCAGAGCAAACGAGAGCAGTAAATCACTTCTTCAGGACGCACAGGACTACCTGATCGGGCGGGACTTCCCTGCGGAACTTAGAGAGCGGGCACAGGATCAGCTTCAAGACATGGTGCTGAAATATGGCCCCGTAGTCAGCGGCTATCCAACGTGGCATCCCCTTGTGGCGGTATGCAACACCAAGCGGGCACCGTGGACCGATCCACATGAAAATCGATCTTACCGCGGCCTGGATCATGTCGTTTTGTTCAGGGACGCGTTTCTCGTGTGTCCTTACGGAGGGGCAGACCGAATTTTAAAATCCGTAGAATCGATGAAGGACTTGAACAATCACGTTCTCGCCGAGGAACTTGATGTCACACTGTATCATCCCAATGCGACACCAGTGTTAATCTACCACGAATGGAGGAAACCCCTCAACAACGACGGCACCATCCCAAAATCCCTCGCGGTCCCTCTTATGCTGGAATTTGAACTACCGCATTGGCGAACGAGTGAGGTCGGCGAGACTTGGGACACCATGCGCCGATATATCCTTGGAACTCCTCATGGGAAATCCTCCTCACTATTCGTCAACCAAGAAACTGGGACAGCGATGAAGAACATTTGGAACTCTCTCGTATACACGGGAATGTATGGCCCCCTCTACGTCGGTTGAAAGCTATCCCAATTCTACCCTCACCGCGCTTTCTTCGAATCGCGTATCACGAGGTTATACACTTTTTCAAGCCGCTTTGAGGAGAGCTCTGTCAGGGATGTGAACCGAGGAATTTTTAGCCTGGCGGCGATCTTCGGATAGTATTCCTCGTTCGTCCTGCCCATTGATACCATCCTCGTTTTGATCCCTCTTTTCCAAGTGGCATCGGAGGCACCTGATTTCTTTGCCTTGGGGCTGCGGATCATGCTGCCCCTCACCGCTTGATACCACGCTTTCACCGCGTCCATTTCTGAGGATTGTAGGGCATTGTAGCGTGGAACTTTGAAGTGGTTATTGAATCTGCTCCGCATTTCCTCCCGGCTTGCGCCTTCGGATTTCCCTGTGATCGAACTTCTGAAATCAGCGAGATCATTCACCATATCGGAAATCTCCTTTTGCTCAGACGGGGTGACTTGCCCAGGAGCTTGGGGGATAACGATTTTCGGTTTCGAGGGCATCAGGGGTTTGATCGTGTGCCCGTTTCCATTGAACTGAAGATTATGATTTCCTTTCTGGATGATCTTTGTCTTTTCAGCCCGTGCCCGCTTAGGCTTCTCTTTTTCAATTTTAGCAAGGATCTGATGCACTGCCAGTCCAAGCTGATTGCGGAAATTTTCCTCAAACTGTCGCCGACTTGCAAAGGAGGATGCCAACCCCATATCGAAAATCCGACCTCTGAATTTCTCCAGATCTTTATCCTGTTCTGCATCGATAACTGTCCCAGGTGCTTCCAGGTTTGAAAAATAGACCATGGTTCTGATGTCATTATGAACCGCCCGGTCGATCTCTTCGACCGTGCCGGAATCAGCCAAACCAGTGGGCGTGCCGAGTCGATTCCAGAAAATAGCAACGACCAGATCCGAATCATCGATCAGCTGACGGTCGATCACACGTTGGGCCCGTTCACCTAGATCGGGAGCGGAATTTGTCCGCCAGTGACGAGTCATAAGCCCGCAACCCGTCGCTTCCCAATTGATGTGATTCCATTCATCGATCACCTTTTTCGCGAGCTTCAATTCCTTGGAAACATCCCCCGGCCCGCACAGGGTCACTTTCAATACACGATCTTCTTTTTTCATGGTAACATGATTGTATCATACCCTCTCTACAATCCTTCAGGATCGCCGAAGATTTCTGAAAAAAGTTGCGAGTGGCTGTGAACAACTCCGTTTCGCAGGTTCGGTTTTTTTCGAACCACGCGGAGCAAGTCGTTGGATCATGGGAGTCTCCTGGAGAATTTCAACCACACCACGCCTCACAGCATTTTCGCCAGCATCCAGATCGACATCGCCATCATCATGAGGTTTTCCGTGAGGGAAATGAATCCGAGCGGCACTTCGCTGCCGCCGCCGACACAGGCGCAACTGAGATCGCGTTTTTCAATATAGACCGCTTTGAATACCGAGACGGCACCGATGGTACTGACTATCAGCGCGGCTGGTGCGGCAACCCACGTGAGGATGCCGCCGATCATGAGGATGCCCGCTCCGGCCTCTACAAACGGGTAAACGTACGAGTAAGGGACATAGCGTCTTGCGATCAGGTCATACTGGATGAAGCCTGTTGCAAACGAGAGGAGATCCTGAAGTTTCAGGATGCCTAGCACGCACATGCTGAAGGCGATGAAAAGTTCCAGAATCCTGATGATGTCCAGCTCGCCTAGCATCGCCCAAGTGGTGGTAATGGCCATCAGGAACGTGACGGCGAAAACGGCGATGACGGGCTGGTAGGTCTTCCCTTCCTTTGGGTCGGGGCCGAGGCCAAGATGTTCGCGAAGCTGGTCGTAGCCGCCGATGCGTTCTCCCTCGATGAAAATCTGCGGAGTCTCATCGACTCCGTTTTCCTCCTTGTAGGCTTTGTTCGCTTCCTTGGTTTCGATGTGTTGGTCGGTGACTTCGAAGCCGTTACGTTTCAGAAGATCGTAGGCTTTGATTCCCCACGGGCAGACATGCTTCGGTGTGACCATGCGGTCGATGGTTGCTTTCTTTTTCATAGGCGGGTGGCGGTTCTTGGTTTGAGTGTTTGTCCTGGCTCCCGGAAACCGAGGCGTTCAGTTCTCCAGCCGGTAGATCATCTTCTTCATCTCCGCGATCTCGCGTTTCTGGGCTTCGATGATTTCTTTGGCGAGTTGCCCGGCCTCGGGATCCTCGAAGGTGGCGTTTTCGCTGACCATGATCGCGGAGGAGTGGTGGGGGATCATGGCTTTCATCCACTGGATGTCCTTGATCGGGGTCTGGGAGCGGAGGAGTATGAGGACGACGGTGAAGGTGACGACGGCACCGGTCATGATGGCGACGTTGAGCGCGGTGTTCTTGTACATGCCCCACATGAAGCCAAGCATGACGATGACCATCACGGAAATCATCAGGCAGGTCATGTAGGTGCGGGTGTAGCTGAGCATCACGTGATCCCAGGCGGCGGCGTTGAGGAACATCACGCCGTACATGATGACGAACGATACGACCATCATCAGGGCGAATTTGAGATAGGAGCCTTTCATATTTTTGGGTGGTTTGTTTTTAAGATGCTTGGAGTTTATTTCAGGAGTCGGCATCAGCGACGGATGAGAAATGAAACCTTTAAATCGCACGGCTTGTGCCAAACGTAGATGAATGCCTGTTTGCCTTTTAGAGCGGATAGAGCCGTGTGCTTCCGGAGTTGATCCAGAATCTGCAATGCAAAAGGCAGTATTTCCAAAGGTGATGTCCGAATCTTGCAATCCTCAACCGGGGCAGTTCAAAGCGGCTGCGAGGCTGTAGAGTGGGAATAGTGGCGATTACATTTTGAGAATGCACCTAAAGCTGGAATGTATCGCATCCCTTCTTCAGTGGCTGGATTCGGCAGTGCCAAGCAACGACTTGATAACCTGTTCGTGGGCTGCGGATTCTTCGGGAGCTGGCGCTTGATCCATCGAAAAGAACCCTCCAGAAAGATGGAAATCTTTTTCGATTTCGAGAAGCTCTTTGGCCACCGATTCGGAAAGGGCGTATTCAACTTTCCAATCGTTCACCCGTTGCTGGATCGTTTCTTCTTCCGCCTTGTTGGGCGATCTCATGAGGATTGCGATCGTAATCAGCGTGCCTACCAGCACGGGAGATATGAGCAAGAGTTTGTCCCGGAAGGCGAAAGACACCTTGGACGGCACTTCCTCCCGCGAACGCTTGCCGGGATTCCTGGGAGAGGAATTCGGCTTTTTCCGTTTTCGTCTCTTGCTCATATCATCTTCGTTCTGCCGCAGTTGCGACGACCTCCTGAAATGAATTTCAGGTCACGTTGGTCACATTTTCATGCGGGCATGGTCAGCCGGGCTCATGTTCTTCATGTCGCCGTGATCCATTTCCTTCATATCATTGGAATTCATACTGTCAGACGCGCAACTGGCAAGGAACAGGCTGGCTGCGGAAAGCAGGAGGATAGTGATTTTTTTCATGTTCGTGTTTTTAGGTAGTTATTGATTCAGAGTTTGGAGAGATAACGCTGTGGATCCGCCTTGAATTTGGCGACGCATGGGCGGCAGCAGAGTTTGACCTCCTGACCTTCGTGGTTGAGCGAGACCGGTGTGCCCATGGAGCCGAGCTTGTTGCCGGTGACGAGGCAGGTGTCCTTGGTGTAGGGCTTGACCGAACCGGAGGATGCGATTCCACCGGCGGAACCACCACCCGCACAGGATGCGAGGAGGAGGGTAGCGGTGGCTGACAGTGCGAAGAATGCTGATTTCATATCGATTTTCTTGTTTGTTGTTTGTTTTCCTAGAAGCGGAAGCTGATGCCTCCGCCGAAGCCGTGTGAGCCGTCGTAGCCGACGGTAAGTCCGAAGTTGCGGCTGACCGCGTAGTCTAGTCCCGCATACCAATCGAACTCGGTGTTCGTGTCGTATTCGACGTTTCCGACGAACGCGAGTCGCTGGGTGAGCTGAAGAGCTTTGGTCATTTCCAGCCGTGCATCACCCTCGCTGTCCAGAGTAAGACCCGTCCAAACCAAGCCTGGCAAACGGTAGCGGATTCCCCCGATGAAGCGGTCTTCGGAATCGTCATCGTTGGTGAAGCGGTAGCCAAGAAGGGTGGAGAAATTCGGATTGAAGTAGCGGCTCCAGAAGACGTCGGCTTCGTATTCGTAGCTTTCGCCCATGTGATCCATTCCCGGGCCGTAGCCCACATCCCAAAGCAGTCCGAAGTCGTTCCGCTCATTCATGAACCTGACCATGCCCATGGACATGTTATTTTGAACCATACCTGCGACCATCCAGTAGTAGGGTGCGTTCAGAGTTGGATCGATACTCGGTTCATGATTGGGATCGCTGTTCCCGTAGCTGACGACCCGTGCCATGCCCGCCTCCATGTGGTAAAGAAGGTGACAGTGGAAAAACCAGTCGCCCGCATCATTTGCCTCAAACTCGATGGTTCGTTTCCCCATGGGAGGGACATCGACGGTGTGCTTGAGCGGTGACCGGTCTCCCTGGCCATTGATGAGCCGGAAGAAGTGCCCGTGAAGGTGGAGCGGATGGTGCATCATCGTGTCGTTCACCAACTCGAAGCGAACAACCTCCCCCTTCTTGATTTTGATCGTGGAATCTTCGGAAAGCGTCTTCCCGTTGAACGACCAGATGTAACGCTCCATGTCTCCGGTGAGGCGAATTTCCATGTTACGAACCGGTGCGTCCTTCGGAAGAACCGTGGACTTCAGCGAACGGAGTTTTCGGTAAGGTGGCAGCGGGCGCTCGCTGTCCGGCTCGTCACCCAATGCCTCGAAGGCCCCCGCAAGCATGTAGTCCATCTTGTAGAGGTTTGCCTTGGGAATTTCCGGAGCCGGGTGTTCCTCCCCTTCTCCGATCCATACGGAAGCATGGCCTGAGCCGTCCTGAGCGGTGGAGCGGATCTCATAGGAGCCATTTGCCGGAACAGTCACGACGATGTCATAAGTTTCCGCAATACCCATGAGTAGGTTCTCCACTTTCACCGGCTCTACGGGTGGCCCGTCGGCAGCGACGATGGTCATCGGCCCGGCGGAGGTATGGAGGTAGAAATAGGTGGAGGCTCCCGCGTTGATCAGGCGGAGGCGGATTTTTTCGCCAGGCTTTCCTTCAAGCCGCGAGCTCTCTTTCCCGTTGATGAAAAAGGCATCGTAATAGACATCGGAAAGATCCATCGGCGGGATGCGGGTCTTTTCCCTCTCGAAATATTCGCCCAATGCTCCGGCTTTGGCGGCTCCGAGAATGGACTGCTTGTTCCCTTTCTTGATCGCATCGTAGTCATACCCGGACATCAGCGAGCGCATGATGGTTTTCGGATTCCGGTTGGTGAAGTCGGAGAGAACCAGGACGTGATCGCGGTCGGTGCGGACTGGTTCCCCGCCCTTCGGCTCCACCACGATGGAGCCGTAAACTCCGCGCTGTTCCTGAAGGCCGGTGTGGCTGTGATACCAATAGGTGCCGGAATGTTTCAGAGGGAAACGGAAGGTGTGGGTGGTGCCGGGCTGGATAGGCGGAGTAGTGAGATAGGGAACTCCGTCCATTTTATTCGGCAGGAGCAGACCGTGCCAGTGGGTCGAGGTCGTTTCCTTTTTGAGATCGTTATGAACGCGGATGACCGCCGTATCGCCTTCCTGGAAACGCAGCGTCGGACCGGGGATGCCGCCATTGATCGTGAGAACCGAAACGGTTTTCCCGGCCGGAGCCATTTTCTGTTCGGAAATGGTGAGGTCGTATTCCACCACCCTGGCCTGCAATGAAGCAGGGACAAGCAGGAGTGAGGCAAAGATGGAGGAAGGTATTTTCAAAGTCGGAAATCGGGAGGTGGAAATTTTCTAAAAGAAACGCCCCGGGATTTCCGGAGCGTTCGCACGGATGTGGATCGTGAATTATTTCTTGGAGAGCTTCTTGAGATACTTCGCTGGCTCCTTGTCGAAATCCGCACGGCACTCCTTGCAGCAGAGCTTGATTTCCTGACCTTCGTAAACGAACACGACCGGCTTGCCCATTTCCCCAAGCTTGTCATCGGAGACGATGCAAGTTTCCAAGGGATAGGGCTTTGCTGCTTCCTTTTTCGCCTCAATCTGAGGCTTAGCGAAATGCTGTTTCCCCGGAGCTGCGAAGGCTGAAGGAGCGGCAAGGATGATGGTGGCCACAAAAGCGGCGGTGAATTGATTTTTCATGGATTGATTTCTATCGTCTTACGCGAAGGCATTGAACCTTGGCTGCCGTGTAGAACTCCGGAAAAGCCCCCGCCCCTTGAATAATTTTCACATTTTTTCAAAACCCTTCTATTTTAAACGATATTCCTCATCTGACACCGTCGGTACGGCCTAAAATACATCCGCCCCTGCTGGCATTCAGGCTATAGATCCGTCCGCATAATCCGGCTTTCTTCGAGATTCTGCGTTCATAGGCTTTTCTCGAAACATCTATCCCCTCAGGATAGAGCGCAGAATGAATCCACTACTCATCGCCTGCGGAACCGGACTCCTTACGATCACGCTTATCGACGCCCTCTGGACGACCGTGATGCCGCACGGTGCCGGCCCCATCAGCGGAAGGGTTTGCAGGGTGATATGGGCACTCGTGAAGAGGTGCCCGACTCCACTGCGTAGAAGGCTTCTTCCTGTCGTGGGTAGTCTCAGTATGCTGGTGGTGATCTTCGGGGGTGTTCTGATGCTCTGGCTGGGATGGCTGGTTTTGTTCTGCGCCGACCCGTCAAGCATCGTGAATTCAAAAACCGGAATCCAGGCGGGCCACATCGACCGCGCTTACTTCACAGGCTACACACTTTTCACGCTGGGGAACGGCGATTTCCATCCGCACGGTTCGTTCTGGCAGATCGTGACCGTGGTTGCCTCTTTCAGTGGTCTTTTCCTGGTGACCCTTTCCATCACATACCTGCTGCCGGTTCTTTCCGCTGCGACGCAGAAACGCCAGCTTGCGGCAATGATACGGGATCTCGGGTCAGATCCGCAAAGCGTGGTGATCGAGGCTTGGGACGGGAAGGGTTTCGACATGCTGATGAGAAAATTCTCATCCACCCTGTCCCCGATGATCCATCTGCACGCACAGCGCCATCTGGAATATCCTATCATCCACTACTTCCATAGTAATAAAGTCGAAGCCTCGCTTGCCATCGGGATTGCCATACTCGATGAAGCGCTGACACTCATCGCCCATGCGGCAGCTCCCGAAGCCCGCCCGCATCCTTCCGAAATCCTTCATGCCCGCCGTGCGATCAACAGTCTCCTCGACATGTTGCGAAGAACGCATGTCCGGTGGGCCGGTGACAATCCCTCTCCACCTGATGTGGACAGGCTCGCGAGCGCAGGGATTCCTATAGCCGATTCTGAAGAGCTAGAGCAGGCCGTCACAGATTCCAGCGAACGCCGCCGACATCTCCGGGCATTTGTCGAAGATGCGGGTTGGACTTGGAGCGACCTTTCTCCACAGGAAGCGTCACGCGCCTGAATGGTCAAGCAACATCAATGACTGTGATAAGCCCCCGGCCGATATTCTCCAACGGATCTTATACCATGCCGGTGAAGGCCCGACTCATCGTTTTCTCGATGAGTCGATTCATTCGCGCAGCTCGTAACTACAAAGAATGTGAGACAAAGAAGCGCAGTCTTCAGGATATAATTGGAGAGTTTTTTCATCGGCATCAGTGTGAGACCCCGAGCCAGACGCCAACCCTTGAAAATTCTTTAATAATACCGGTGACGCTTTGCAAGCTCTGTCAGGCAATGGGATTCACCAGGCTGTAGCAACGGATAGCAAAAAAAACTCAAGGGTTTCGTCTGGCTACGGTTTTCTATTAGGCAACTGGTCGGAAATTCGACCGGAGCAACCTGCAACCATAAAACGAAAATGAAATTCAATCCAGCACTCACACTCGGCCTCATCGGCCTCGCACTCGCCACCCCTTCCGTCATGGCGGAGGACAAACACAAGCATGACGAAGCAAGCCACGAAGCTCACGCCGACCACATGCTAGAGGGATACGCAGTCGTATCAACCGCGCTCTACAAAGACGATCTCGCCGCCGCGCAGAAAGCCGCCGCAGGCATGGTCAAGCACGACAAGGATAGCGCCATGTCCAAGCACGCCCAGGCAATAGCGGACAGCAAGTCCATCGATGACGCCCGCAAACACTTCAAGGAACTCAGTGACATCGCCATCCCCATCGCGAAAAAAGAGAAGACCATGCATGTCGCGCATTGCCCAATGGCAATGGGTGGCAAGGGCGCCGACTGGCTTCAAGCTTCGGACAAGGAGATCCAGAATCCTTATTACGGAGCAAGCATGGCTCACTGCGGTAAGTTCAAGAAATAGATCAACGTCCACCTACACCGGATCGTTGTAAATTCAACGATGGCGGGTCGCCCGGCGCGACCCGCCATTTTTTTTGCCCACCGCGGTTCCATGCCGAATTTCTCAAGCCTGCTTGGGGGGTGGGCTTTGATTTCAAACCGCCGTTTCCGCGCTACGTGTCTTACGACCGTCCTTCTTCGCGGTGGGAGTTAAGGCGCAACTGAGGGCTTATTCAAGTGGGACGTCACGGAGCACGACGGGATTCTACCTTCGAGTGGATGTTGACCGTTGCGTGGCCGGGGAGCCTTGCCCGCGCCCAGCTCTTTCCGTCCTCGGTGAGACTGATTTCCACTTTCTCCCCCTCGTGGCCCTTGAAGCCTTTCGCCTTGGGGTCGGTGAAGTGGAGGAAATAGTAGTAGGATTTCCCGTCATAGACTTCCTTGACCTCCATCACGTAGTGTTCGGAGTCACGGTCATAACCCTGGTAATCAATGAGGGTCACGGCGATATGCCCGTGATCATGCCCCGCCAAGGCAGGACAGATGGACGAGACAATCAGGGTTACTGCCAAGAGCATTAACTTGAGGGCGGAGCGGCGTTGGTGGAATGAATTTTTCATGGATTCCGTTTCTCACCAACAATCCTCGACGCGTCAAAGAATTTCGATGGGAGAATTTTTTCGGAAAAACATCCACGCCGCGTTGAATGAAACGTGCCGCATTGCGTCTTAGTTTTAAGCGACCACTGAAGGGCGTGAAATAAAAATCAAACCAGAAAACCATGAAGACTCAACGTTTTATCCCGATCATCCTCACCGCCGCAGTCCTCGGACTCGCAGCCGGCACCGCCTCCGCCCGCGACCAGGAACACCGCGTCGCACACGAAGTGGCGGATCACATCCGACACGACATCGGCCACGCCATCCGTGGCGATTACCGCTACGTCCGCCCGGAGTATCAACAAGACTACGGACACAATCGCTCACACTACCAACACCATCCCACGCCGCCACGCCATTCCGATCATGGCGGTTACTCCCACGGAAACCGTGGGCATGGAGGATACAGCCACGGAGGCTACCGGAGTCATGACAGGGGTCACGGCAGCTCATACGGCCATGGCGGATACAACAGCCACCGCAGCTCCGGGCATTCCTACGGCCACTGAACCGTTCGGAAAGTTGCCAACGGAGTGGATGTTTCCCGGCTTATACGGCGAGGGCGAGGGCAAGGTCACCTAGGTTTTCCCAGCGTTCACCTCTGACCCTCGGATCGAGCGGTGAACCGGTCAAAGGAATGTTCCTGGTTGCTCCGGACAATCGCGAGGAGGACGTAACTTAGCAACTCAACCGCCCGGCTTTCCAGCGGGTTTCCGACCTGTAAATGCGCCACCTCTCCTACATCGAACTCGGGAAGCACCCCGAGTCCATCGCAAGATTTGGTGAGGGGTTGAAGGCCATAAACTCTTTTTCCAGATTGATGGTGTGATCGGGTCTCTGCTGAGAGTTGCCCGACGCTGAGAACACGACTGGGATATGAAAAGCGCGGAAATTTTCCACAGATTTACGGGATCCGAGAGTCAGTATATTTTCCCAATATCCACACAAGCAAGGCACTTGCTGAATCTTTTCCGAGGGTCTGGCCATCCGGCGGTGTCATACGGACAAGCTCCTTTCATGACATGATGCAATTCCACAATCGTCAGCTCCCGTCCGTCTTCCGTCCATTCGCACTACTGACTGCGGTATTTATCCTCTCCGGGGTGCCGGTTTCCGCAGACGAGAGACATGAGAAGCAGGCCATCGAGGCGAGTGCCACTGTGTCGGAAGAGACGAAAGACGCCACGGCGCAAGAAACCTCGGATAACAGCACCGACAGCATGGATGAGCCGGATGATAAGCCATTGATCGACCCGGACCCCGGTCTATACAAAGCCGTAAAATACGCGGGGAAATACCATGTCATGGTTATTCATTTTCCAATTGCGTTTCTTCTCGGAGCGGCGGTCGTGCAATGGTTCCTGGTATTCCGCGGGAAGGGTCAGGCAGTCGTCGCGGTAATGCTCTGGTTCGGCACGCTGGGCGCCGTGGCCGCTGCGGCACTGGGCTGGATGTATGCCTATGACTCCGTGTATTTCGGTGAGAGCGAAGAGATTCTCTTCTGGCACAGATGGCTAGGAACAGGCACCGCTACGATAGCCGTAGTAGTTCTACTTCTCCGCGGAAAGCTTGGCCCGAAAGGTCTGGCGGTAGCTCTGACGGTCTGCGCCGGACTTGTCGGAATCGTAGGTCACTACGGTGCGAGCCTGGTTTACGGGCCTGAGTTTCTGCTGGAGTTCTGAGCCGGCTCCGCGCCCCAGTTCATCCGCTGGATCGGGGTGTCACTGGAAGTGGTGGGCGGATCCAAGAATAATGGAAAACAGCGAAAACCTGCCCGTCAAAGGGCTTGCGATGCCTTACAAACGGAACAATATTAAAATATGAAATTTCTAATTCTCACTACGGCTATTCTTTTTGCAAACGGCTCCATTTTACAGGCAGAGGAGCCAACGGTTGCAGCGCAGATCAAAATCGAACAGGCGGAGAAGCATCTTGCCGATGGTGCACAACTTCTGGACGTCCGCACCAAGGAAGAGTGGGATGAGGGTCATCTCAAAGGTGCCACGCTGGTCACTGTCACCGAAGATGGATTTCTCGAAAAAGCCAAGGCGGCACTTGATCCGGAAAAGGAAGTGGTCGTTTATTGCAGGAGCGGCAGGCGCAGCAAGATAGCGGCGGAGCAACTGCGAGCCAAAGGCTACATCGTCCATGACATGGCCGGAGGCATCATCGCTTGGCAAGCCGCTGGTAAAGTGGTGGTGAAATGAGGAAACACGCGGAGTCCTGCGTCGGGATGAAAAACGGGAGGAGTCAGGACGACGGATTGGGAAGAAAAGTAGCGTCCGAACCCTATTCATGGATAGGAATATCACTACTCTCTGGCCACCCCTTAGAGCGGATTCGTTTCGATGCCTTTGGTTAGTGGGCGGCATTTTTGTCGCTTGTGGAAAGGCAATTCCCGGGAAACACACCTGACACTTTCCATCTAACAAACCTCCCCTGATCCAAAATATTTCCGGAATTTTTGTCTCTCTCGATTGTGCGGGTTTCGACGCTAATGTCTCCCGGAGACTCCACCCGGTTGCCGCAGGTCGGGAACATATTGGGGGAGCACGCCGCCCGGAGGCAGCACTCCACTGGCTGCTGGCTTGGAGTCCCGATTCCTTTCCAATCCCTGCTACTTCAGCTTTTCTTTCAAAATCTGCCGCGCACGGTAGATCCGGGTTTCTACCGCCTTGGCGCTGCATCCAATGAGTTTCGCGATGTCGGCGTAGCCCATGCCTTCGTACACAAAGAGTGTCATCGCCTCCCGTAGATCATGGGGAAGGGCGAGAAGTGCCGCGTGAACCTCCTTATAGCGCTCGGAAACATCCGCCGCCTGATCAGGTGTATTGGAAGGGTCAGTTGGCTCGTAGGGAGAAAAGGAATCGTCGGTGGGGGCGGCATCCAGCGATACGGTGGGATGACGCCGCCTCCATCGCGCATGGTTGCGGGCGAGGTTCGCCGCGATGGTGAAAAGGTATGTGCTGAACGTGCCGGAAGAGCGATAACGCTTCCGGGATTTGTAGAGTTTCACGAAAGTCTCTTGGGCAAGATCCACAGCCACCTCACGCTGACCGGTCATCTTATAGACGAACGAGTTCACCCTCGCCCCCCAGCGCTCCATGATCAGGTTCAGCGCCAGATCATCGCCATCCGCCAGCCGGGTCATTAGCTCTGAATCTGAAACCTCGATCACCACTTGCGGGGGTGCTGGTTCAATGGACATGAACCTCCTCGGGCTCGCTATGGCTGAAATCCAGTGCGTAGGGCAGCATCACCTCAAGGTAGCGGCGAGCCTGTTTTTCATCAAGTATGCGGGCTGTTTCGTAAAGGTGAGCAAGCATCTGTTCCTGACACTCCGCATGAATCCGGGCATGCTCTTCAATTGCCTCTTTCAGTTCCGGTGTAACTTCCGTCCTACCACGCGAAGCGTCGTCGAGGAGCACATGGGCTTTCGCGATACGTTCACACATCTTCACGCATTTGGGAAGATAGGCCGCGTGCAGATCGCTGACCTTCTTGAATTGTGAGTCGCTTAGATTTAGTTCCTGCCGGAGATAGGCCAGTTCAGGCATCACCTCAAGAAGGCTGGAAGATTGGAACTCCTCATGCTTGTGCGTTTTCATCCAAGCATAGGCACAAAAACCTGCCGCCAAAGCGATGGCGAGGACGATTAGAATCCGCTTCATTTACTCGTGGCCTCCTTGAAACGGGCTGACGGACTGGACATACGCCGCCTTGAGATTTTCGGAATCAGAGCTACCGACCGTCCCCAGTCCAAGGCCAAGGGCAACCATTCCTATAATGGCGGTAGTTGCCACCGCAGGGCGGGTAAGTGGATACAGCAACGTTTCAAGCCAGACTCTAAACCCAGGAAAATCTGCTGATGAACTTTCGATACGCTGCCAGACCGTCCTTTTGAAGGATGACGGCAAAGGTATTTCGTTCCCTGCGGAGCGGAGAAGTTTGTCGAGGTCGGAGTCGTTCATACTGGTGCTTGTCTAAAATTAAAATACGCGCCGTCTTGTCCGGGAAATACAGATTTCAGGCGTGTCGCTGCATGGATATACACCCTAGGACGCCCATACCCTTGGATTTTATTCGCTAATTTTTTTCCGCTGGACAGCAATTTCCTCGATGGGTGTGAACCGCACGCTGTCGAAGCCACTTTTTATTTTTCCGTGCTTCCTACTGAATATGGCACTGCAATCTAAGTAGCCACCGCCTTGGTGGCGGTGTGACTTGTGACACCAGCACGATCTCTCACAATTCACACACCAGATGATCTTGCAGTCAGACTTTTTCAATTCCGCATTCAGTAAATCCGTGCGGACAAAGAGTGGGACTCCTGAACTGTTTGGTTCACTCGTTTGGTAGCGAGTAGCCTGCTGCCCTTCCCGACCGAGGAAAGAATATCCGATTCCACTCCATCGAAGCGCCATAAGATCACAAAGATTCGGCGAAGGAATAAGGCTTGAGTCTTCACCTCCCGAATTGACCACAGACTGCCAGTAGGATATATCGGATTTTGCGATGGTTCTCTGACATTGGGTTCTCAACGAGTGATAACAACGGCCCCAAGGGAATTCTCCTATCCAACCGGAGTACTCGCTCGAGAGGTCGGTTACGGTTCGCCAGAAATGGTTTTTCTCAGCCATACTGAGAAACTTTCTCACATCTTTTGAACGAACGACGAATGATGTCACTGAAGTTCGTTGCTCTGCTCTGCCCTCGTTCCCAGATTTGATGCGGGAATATTCCGTCTCTCTTCGATTGAAATGTCCGGCGAGAAGTGTCCAGCCCTGTCCGTCGCTGTCTTTTGTGCTTTCAACAAGAAGCTGCAAACCCTCAGGCTTCGTTCTCACCCAATTGTTTCGATCTGCAACAAGTGCGGAATCGCGGAGGGGATCCAAAAATTCTGCACCTAGGTCTAAAACGATGCCCGACGTCTGTGATCCCGAAATATTGGAAAAGAACGGTCGTGATGGATCGAAAGACCTCCCTCTGATCTCCCATAGCCCATGGAATTCAGGACAAACGTCTTCAAATTCAGATTGCATCCAAAAATGGTCTGTCAGGTAGCCCTGTAGTTCGGACAATGCGATCCACTGATATTTTTTACTGATCCGCTCAACTTTATTCGTTTCGATATCGACGCTCTGCCTCCCATAGGTCGGCAGGTTGTCTTCATATCGTCCAAATCTCTCAGGTGTCCATCCGAGCTCTGCCAATCTTTGAATCATCCAAAGCCGGGCGAGTTGAGGCGAAAAATATCCGTCAAATTTAGGCGCAGGTCTTGCGTCAGTTAATCTTTGATCCGAAAAGATCTGCACTGCATATGCCATTTCATATCTTCCAAAATCACCATAGTTCGAACCCGGATGAACGGAGCTAAGAATTTGTCTCCAACCTTCATCTTTGGCGTATTTCTCGGCCGCCTTTTTTGAAATGATTTTCGGCCATTTTGAGTGAAAAAGTGGACGGAAGGATTTCGGATCTATTCCGTCTGGTAACGAGTTTCTCGTGACAGCGCACTCCAAGACCGATGTTGCAAAATCTCGAACAAGTATATTCGGGGCGATGTGAGGGCCGGAAAAAATTGTGTTGAAAACCGTTTCGGCGAGAGCTTTCAGTCCATCCCCACCTATCTCCCTCATGGCAACTCCGGCAGCGATCGCATAGACTCTCTCGACAATATAGGGGTCATTCACTTCATGAAACTCGTTGATCAAGCTAACCACTAGTGAAGTGCGACCACACAAAATCTGAATAGCCGCAAACGTGGAATCGTTGCGTAGCTTCCGATGGTTACTTGAGCAGAACCAGATTAGTAGTCTGCTGATCAGGATTGCTTGGTCGTCGTCCACAAGGTGCGCAGGCACACGACAGGACCAATCAATGATTCGAAACGGTAGAGAGCCATCATGGCTACTGCTGAGACTACAGACGGGAATCGTCCAGAAAGACTCGCGTTCCGGCAATGATAATGGCATAAGCCGCCGATTCAAATAATCGGCGTTATATGGGTGATCAGGAATTGTTGCCAACGTAAGTAGTGTGGGAAGCTTATCAATTCCGTAAACTGAGCATTCCTGAAATATTTTGGACGCACGTGCGGAAAACGAAGTCATTTGTCTCCAAAGAAAAGAACTAAGAAAGTCTTCAGCAAGCTGTCTTCCTAGATGCTCTCTAGGAATTAGATCGCAAAGTTCTAGCTCAAATTTCTCAGGAAGAATAATTGTGAGAGCCTGAGCCATACCCCGGTTTTCTGAATATTTGTCGTGGTCAGTCAGATGGTGCAGTTTGCCGCCAGATTCAAAGAGCCTACCCACATCCTTCGGACTGCTAACACCGGATAGAATCCCATCAGCAATGAAGTAATCAGAGAATTTCTCATAAGGGAAACGAACGAATACTTCATGGTCTATGCACGGGTAAGACCGATTAAAAACACTCTCAAAAAGTATCCCTTCAGAGAGCATAGCCAGATAAAGTGATTGGGAAGAAGTACGGCCGGGAACAATCGCATCGATTGCTTTGCGGAGAATTTCGCGAGGTACCGGACTCCCTCCGACCTCGCCGATGTACTGGGCCGAGATCGCAACGGCTTTCTTTACATCCTCATGATCACAATCAATTTTTTCACTAATGTTGGCAGCTAGCTTATCAATGCGAACCCTCATAATAGAACTAAAGGCGATTCCGCCTTCAGGAATAGAGCTCTCCCTGTAGGCCTCACAGAAAATCTTCAAGAAGAGCGGATTTCTAAATTCTTCGATTATCGGAGGGAAATGATTCGCTTTAATCTTGTAGGCTTTGAAGTAGGTATGAACGGCTTCGACAATTTCCTCCCCGAATCCCTCATGATCAATCAGTGCCCACCCATTATCTTCCTCTTTTAAAACTGAATCCGGCAAAGTGATAGAAACATAGTCAGAGCGACAAGTGACGATTAGTTTTACGTCGGGATAGCCATTGAAGGCGGAAGCGAAGGACTCCAGATGTTTGCGCCATAGCCCGCGATGATCGCTCTCGTTCAATGCGTCGATGCAAACAAGCGAGGGATAGCCTGCTGTCCTACCTGCCTCGTTTAGCGCACCAAGCAACTCTTCGACACTTCCTTTCCACCGGATATGGGAAAGTATCTGGCTCCAAGGCTCGTCTGCTGAGAGAAACGCTTCTCCCAAAAGCAGCAAGCAAGGTTGCCCCCGTTTGCGAGACTGGATGATCAAATCTCCGAGAAGGTGACTTTTGCCCTTACCTGCCTCACCAAAAATCACCAGCTTCTGTATGTCAGCGACATTGTTTTCACTGATTACCTCCTGCATCTCCAAAAGGGAATCACCTGCCTCCAGAAGCTTTTTTAACAATTCAGAATGAGGCCCTTTTTCTCTGTGAAGCTGAAATGGTGTTTTGCCCACACAAAGGCTCTCAATCATTTTTCGATTCAAAAGCTCTAATTGCCGGGAAAACTCGTGGAGCTTTTCGATAAATGCGTTGGTCTCAACAAGAAAGGGACAAAACAGCGGATATTCGGCCTCATTCCACTGAAATTTAAGAACGACGTTTGCAACCACCATGAACTCATTCCAACTCGAGAGAATCTTTGCGTCACGGATTTCTGCTGGGTCGTATTTGGCGATGGCATCTGAAGTCGCCTCGTGGAGCTCAAGGAATGCCCTGATAAACCGTTCTTTCTCGTTTCCAGTATGTGCAAAGGCGTTAATCCGCCTCCCGATACCAGTTTCCACATGAAGCCCTTTGGAGTACCGCGGACCAAGTCCTTTGAGCCTGACATCATTCACCTTGTCCAACCAATCGATTGTGAAGTCAGGAAAATTGAGCCAGTATATGAGAAGGCATCTGTTGGGCGCCTTCATGAGTTCGTCGTGAAGCTCAGTGAATCCCCACCATTCGAATTCGACCTCTTGCGCAATTCCCTGCGCCCGAGCGAAACCTTTCCACTCCAATACCTTTGATCTCCAAGTCACATTATTTGTCGGAGTGCGGTTCATCGGCGCAGCCACGATATATTTATGAAGGTCAGGATGATTCTGGATGGCAGACTGAACAGATCTTGTAATCTGTTTCCATCGCGAAGCATTTAGCGAATCGACGAACTTGGATTGGAAACCTATTTTTCCGGATGTCGTTCTAATGAAAGCTTCTACTCCGCCATCACCCCCCCGACCCTCGACCCTCACAAATTCTCCCGCTCCAGCCTTGTTACGCTTGAATAACTGAACAGTGAGTTCCTCGAAACCATCCCATTGTGATTTATTGAGGGTTCTTACATCGGAAAAATGGATTTTGAGTTCGGGCGCTGTCATTCCGTCAGAAATGATATAGGACATCTTTCCTGAGTCAATCTGCCCGCTTAAAGACGAAGATTAGATGCTGGGGCACTGGTTACGGTCACGCGTATCTCTCATTGATCAGAATCAGCTGTGATCCCAGATTTTCTTATCCTCGTTGCCTTTTCGAAAACAATTTACCAAACCTTCACCGACTGCCGTGAAAAATTCTCAAGGTTTCTTAGCCTTTCTGGAAACTGATTTCTTTCCGTCAGATGCTTTGGACTGAGCTTCGATCTTCGCACTGATCGGACCCCGCCAAAATTCGCTTGGTAGAGGGGAAGCCCTCTTAAGGCAGGCCAGAACCAATGCTGATGAGGGAACCGGAAGTGTTCTTAAAACAGGAGACTCTGCCTGCGTGTTTTTCACGAAATTGTTAATTTTCACCACAAACTCTTCACAGTCGTCACCGCTGGAAAAATGAACCGGAAGACTGATCCCGTCATCGACTGCCTGACTTAAAATCCGTTTGTCCCAGTCAGCCGGAGGAATCCACCCTGCTAATTCGACGGTTTCCTTGAAAGGCAGTTCTTGTCCGTCTCCGCCATTTCCATTTTCACCTAAAATCAATTGATTGTGCATGGCATGAGCGAGGCTTTCGCCACCGCCAGCGGGATCACCAGCAGCAATTTCCATCATCAGAAGCAGATAACTGCTCTGTCCAAATCCCGTATGGGGTTCTTCCTCAGTTGCCAGATACTCGAAAAGATTTTCCCATGAGTTGCCATAATCGATGATCCGGCAACTTGCTTTTCCCATGCGGCGATAGACCAATCGATGGAACATGGACTGAAACCAATTCATGGCATCTGTCCACCGCCCGCATTGAGCCAAGGCTCGCCAAACTAGAAAAATCTCAATGTGATTGATATCCAATAGCGGCCGATGGGAGGACGGGTTGGCGTTAAGTAACTGGCAAATCCAGTTGGCCACTCGATTTAGAAGATCGACAACGATGCCATGATCTTTCGTGTTTCCAGGATCCGCCAGTTCTCGTGCCGCCATGGCCAGGATGCCGAGCCGACCCATGTGCCAGTAGGATACATATGCGCTCGCTGCCTCTTGAAGTTTACCGCCACCCATTTCGAGACTGTGTTCGGTTTTCAGCAGATCCTGGTGGTTTTCGTAGAAAAGCTCTAACTCGGACAGGTATGACTTTATCCAGATCTCGAAGATAGCGGCAGTGACCGCCTTTGTTTTTACGGAAAGGGACGCGTCCCATAACGCGATAACAGCCCACTCCACCAGTTCAAGCCATCCCGTCTGAAAACTGGGATCCGGTTTGCCGGAAGAATCCTTCTTTCCATGATCGCGGATGATCAATAGAGAGACTGAAATTAAGCGCACGCTTCGCTCGTTCACGGGTGGTGAAAGCACCGCCGCGATAAACTCCTTCCAATCGGGAAGAAGGACTTCGCTCCACTGAGGAGATCCATGCCGAAAATCGCCAACTTGCCAGCAGATATAGGTAAACTGCCGGAAGAAAGATTCGGGAACAAGCGAGGGAGACAGCAGGTTTTTCCGGACTTTCTCGGTAAGGGTGGTCAGATTCCACCGCTCGAACGTAAGAGCGACATTATCTCCGGTTCTCGATCCACTACTCCCTACGAAGTTTTCGAATGCAGCCACACCCTGCGCGGCATCGTCCTTGTTGTAAGCCAGAACCAAACGGACTTCGGTGACTGCTTTGAATTCAGGTTTGGTGAGGTTCTGATCGCGAGCACGCCGCATGTCGTAATCAAACTTCTTCTCGGTCCAATTTCGGTATGTGAGGGGTTCTGCTTTTAGGATGAAGATTGTTAGCCGGGTTCGGTCTGGGGAAAGAAATGCCAGATCAATACCATGTTCCGGCTCTTTCTTCGGTTTGGAAAGCTCGCCACTGGCTTCACGGAAGAACGACAACCGCGTCGGGACTTCATTTTCAGCCAAAGCGATCTCGTAAATTATGTGGTCGAACCCATGCCGGGGACCACGCCTTTCCTCCCTCGTTTCTTCCGAAAGACTGTGGATATACCCGTTCAGGAAATCTGTTATTGTTTCAGGGTTCATGAGGGACTCACTTGTTCTTGTGCAATCTGTGCTGAAATCCGCTCTACTGCCCTAATGGCATCTGTGCGACGCATTACAGTTCCCTCCGGATCAATCATCCAAAGTCGGGGCATTTCCATGCTCACCGAGGTCCTCTGCATTTTCGATACCTCTCCAATTTCTCCGTCGGAACAGTAGCGAAATCCCTCGTTCCCATAGATCAGATAAGATGTAGAGCAGAGATGTTGCAAGAGGCTCGCTTCAGCAGATTTAACGCTGATCTCTTTACTTTGGCGGCGGCCTGAAAAAGTTAGCGCCCGCTTTAATCCAGGTATTTCCATCGAATTTATCGCCGTGCCTCTGGTGACTTTGAGTGCTTCAAAGTACTCATCCGCTGCGGTGATCACCTCTTTGATCAAGTTGCTCTTCCTGGATAAACCCTTTAGGCCTTCAAGAACTGCTCCTGGAAAGTTCTTCGCCTGGTAGATTAGCTCTGCTTTGAAAAAATTGACCAACTGAGGAGATCCACTTTCTATCCGGTCGATGAACGCCGAAAAGAACTGGAACATTCGCTCGGCTTGCAGGTGGTGAAAGCGGGATTCGTAAATGCTGATGGCGACCAAACTGTCAGAAGCCTCGGAAAGAACTTTCGCGTCCAGTTTCTCGATATTGTTTTCGCTGAATAGTGAAAATGCAAAATTTCGAATGCTGGAATTAGAGGAGAATAGGGTGTCGGTAATAAGCTTCCGGGTTTTATCCGCCGGTATCGAATGAATTAGGTTCTCAAAGCTACCCCTGAAACGCAACTGCTCGATAACCCCTTTTGGGATCTGCTTTCAAAAATTCAAACAACCAGGCCTCGAAATTTTCCCAACCCATTTCTAGTAGTGAAGAAAATAGGGACTCAATCTCCGTCCAGATTTGGGTTTTCTCAGCAGGGACTGGCATGGCTTGAACCAGTATCGAACGGAGAGTGTCTGAACCCGTAGATTCTCGCGCAAGAAGTCCGCGAATGGAAACCACGACGTGGTATTTGGAGTCGTCCGAAATTGAACTAGTGACGTTTTCCGTAAGCCATTTCAGAGCGTAGTCGAAAGCTACAGAGTCCAAGGACTTATGGGTAATAACGCAACGGAGAAAATTCATGCCCTCCAACAATTCCTCTTGAGAGCCAGTGGATGCGTTATCCAAGCAGGCTTGAAATTCGCTGAATTCCAGTCCGCGCAACCAGCAGGTATTTATCCACGAACGTTGGAAAATCCGTCGTTTCATCACATTTCCATCTCCCTTCGCCTGCGAGATCTTCTTCCGTGCTTTCGAGGAAACCGGAGAACTCTCCAAAGAAACCCTCAATGCACCCATTAGCGCAGCGGCAACGGCGACATCCTTGTCATCCGAAAAATCCTTTTTCAATAGAATGGATAGAGCGTCGAAGGCATCTTCTTGCCAATGGGTGGCCCATGACTCAATCCCCAGCCACAGCCCTCCATTCACGATGTCATTTCCGACCCTGTCTTTAAGGATCGAAAAATACTCGATTCCGAACGCTGGGTTCATGCGAATCCTTTTCACTAACACTGGGAATGCGCTGAGGATGGTGAAAAACGAAATGGACGTAGAAGGGAGAATTCTAAGCAAGGTCTCTTGATCTGACTGATCAATTTTCACGAAAGCAGCCGCCCAGATTTGACCGATAATTTCTGAAGCTCCGGCGTGTAGATGACCGATTACCTTGGTAATTCGAAACAAGCGTTCATAAAACGTGGCATCGAGCGGGAGCCCATCCTCAAAAACCCCTAACAACAATTTTGGCAGCAACTTTTCATCCTGTTCCAGGGACTGGGCCAACTCGTCTACGACGTTCTCCGGAAAACGTTTTGATGCGACATCGTCGAGGTGAGTCAGAGCCTCGATGAGGGCTTTCAAGGAATACTCCGCATCATCCGAAACAGGTTTTTTGGGCTTCCTTGGAGGCATATTTCGCTTGGGTTAAGAACTCTTGCCGAGGTAATCAATGGACATATTCTCAGAGATCGTATCGTGTGGGATGAGTTTGTAGATCCACGGTTTCCCTCCGTGTTTTTCCGCATGATCGGTTGCGTTCTTACACCAAATCTCGGCCACGTCCTTTTTTGCAATCACGTCAGCATCGTTCAGAGCCTTACGAGATTTCGGCTCCAGCATGTAGATGGCATCCGCTGTCTCGGCGACGAAGTCGGGTTGGTATTCGGGATGGTCGGCACCGAGCCTGTAGTAGATCTGGAACTGACCTTTCGCCGGCTTGAACCATTTCTCGGACTCCCTGTCCAAAATGACTGCGAGAATGCGCTCAGAATCCGAATCAAATTTTTGAACCGGGTAAAGGCAACGCTTGAAGCCTCCGAACAGATACTTCGCCATGTTACTTTTGTCCTTCGGTGAAACTCGGAAATCGAGGGGATCATCTTCCGATGAGGTGTAGGCGCTTGATCTGAGTTCTGTAAAACCTTTGCTGATACGGACTTCGTATTCTACCTCGTCACCTTCCCAGAAGTGCTCTTGCATCTGCAAGTGGATCAGCTTCGCGATGTCCTTCTGATAGACCCACAAAACTTTTCCAGCGTCCTCCTCGCTGAGATAGCTTTTAAAATGGAGTACCGTTTGGGTAGCCAGATCGTAGAGAAGCTCCGCGTGTTTCTCGTAGTCAATGTCGTCAAAATCCACGAGTCCACTGACCACATAGTTTTCCAGACGTTTTTCTTTGATCCCGCCTTTGCCGAGACCTACCGCTTCACCAGTTCCCGTGAGCAGTGATTGCACCCAGAGCGTTTCGTTTACAGGCGGATAGCTCAACGCCGACAAGTTCAGTTTGAATGCATTGAAGCCGGAGGGGACTTCCCCCTTTGGCACGATAAGAATCCGGGGGATATCGATGGTTTTCTGGACGAACAATTCGACCGTCTGTTTCACGATAGCCGCTATGTCCGGCTTTTCCGTGACGCCTTCCATCTCCATTTGTGACGGAGCAAGATACGCTGCGACATCCTCGGCGACTTTGTTTTGGATTTCAGGCTTCGATAGAAAGCTCGAGGTCGGCACGCGCTCGGGATCGCTCTCAAGTTTTTTGATGAATGCGTATGCAGTTTGGGCGATTTTTTGTTCCGCCGGCGTGGCGAAGACGGGTTTCTCGTCGTTTGTAGCAACGGAGGTCGAGGTGCTCGCTTGTGGCGGAACCGTGCCGAGCTGCCCTGCCAGGGTGCTTTGTGAAATAACCGTCTTTGTTTTCTTCCCTATTTCCTCGGGATCGAGAAGGACTGTTTGCATCCGAATCTGGGAGTCGGGTCGATTCGCCTCATCCACGATTTCCTGGAACTTGTCGTGCGCCACGATATTGAGGCGATCCACTGCGGTTACTCCCACGCGTTTCCCGTAGGGAAGGCGCAGACCGCGCCCGATGGATTGCTCAATGAGAATGCGTGCGTTCGCCGCCCGCAGCGGGATGATGGTGTAGAGGTTCGTCACGTCCCAGCCTTCCTTGAGCATGTTCACGTGGATGACGATCTCGGTAGGTTCATCGGCGTGCTCCACTTTGAGGAGGCGGTTGATCATCTCCTCTTCCTCCGCACCCGTTTTACTGGAATCGACCTGAATTACCTTGTCCTTATAACGCCCTTCGAAAAAGTCGTCTGACTCCATCTGGGTTTTCAACTGCGCTGCGTGAGTCGTATCCCGGGCGATCACAAGAACGAAGGGTTTGACGATCTCCCGCCCGGCTTCCCGCGCGTACGTTTCCAGTAGGACTTTGGTCTGTTCGTGCAGGCGGACGCCGTCTGAGAGTTTCATTTCCTCGATGGCCTCCTTGCTCATTCCAGCGGGGCTGAAGTTCTTGCGCGTGACCACCGCGGGCTCTTTCACGAAGCCGTCCGCGATAGCGCGACCTAGCGCGTAATCGTAAATCACGTTGTTGAAGGGAGTGGCTCCTTTTTGGGTTTCCACGAAGGGAGTCGCCGTGAGTTCGAGGCCAAGAACGGGTTTAAGCTCATTGATGGCGCGGACTCCGGCGCTGGCGCGATAGCGGTGGGACTCGTCCATGAGAAGAACGAGATCGGGCAGTGCCGCGAGGTATTCGAAGTAGCTTTCCCCGATGTATTCCGAGAGCCGCTTGATCTTCGGCGACTTCCCGCCGCGGACTTCAGAGTTGATCTTGCTGATGTTGAAAATGTTGATTTTGCATCGGCTCACTTGGTCGAAAAGCGTCCCCGCCTTTGCCTCGTAGTCATCGCCTGTGATGATCTCCGGCGCGTCCTGGGCGAATTCCGCGATTCCTTTGAAAACGTATTTCGGGGTGTTCGGAGTGAAGTCCGCGATGAGCTTTTTGTAAATCGTCAGGTTTGGAGCGAGAACGAAGAAATTGTTGATCCCGTGGGCGAGGTGCAGGTAGGTGACGAAGGCACCCATCAGCCGGGTCTTACCAACGCCGGTGGCGAGGGCGAAGCAAAGCGACGGGAAATCCCGCTCGAAATCCGTCACGGACGGATACTCTTTCTGGATAACCTCGAGCGCCTCGGCCAAAGCAGTCGAGCCGCGTGGCGGCACGATTTCCGTGATACGATCAAGTATCTCCAGAGAATGGCGCTGCGGCGGACGGAGGCTCAGGCGTGAGGAAATGGCGTTGACGTGTCGATTCATGGTTTCCAGAGAGGGTGTTCGCGCCAGTCCGCCGGGAAACCCATCGGATGAAGGGGGATTTCCGGAAACTCGTCGAAAAGTGAGAAAAGCCGGTCTCGCCAGCAATTGGTCGGGCTGATCAGAGTCAGCCAATAATGGCAGATGGTGAGAAGATAACCCGTCCTGTCGTTGGGGATTACGGGCTGGGAATACCAAAGGGGAAACTTGTTTCTCTGCGGTTTGCATGCCTTCCCGCTCTCCCGGTTCCAGATACGGTCGTGGTGGGCGCAAGCGTTGCGGAGCACCATCAGGGACTGGAGCCAGGAAATGAAATGGTCGTATGCGAAGCCATACGAGTCCGAAACTTGCTTTTGCACTTCCGGGACGACGTTTTTCGCCATCGTCAGCATCGCACCGAAGCTCATCAGTTCCGCGACGATCCAGCCGGGCAATTCCGGATGCTCCGCCCCGTATTTCGAGCGGAAGTGCTGGACAAATTTTTCGCTCTTCGCCCGATCCGTCTCCATGGCGAGTTTCGAGCGCCATTTCAGGAATTCGCTCGCGGTTTTGAAACCTGGGAAGTGACGCTGGTCGAGGTAACCGAATCCGCCTGCGGGATCCAACTCTCCCGGCGGTACATAATGGGAAAGATGGTAAATCAGCTTCGTGCGAACCGCGACTTCGATCCGCTCGATGGCATCAAGAATCAAAACCCGCAGGCGGCGGTCGAAGGCGTAGCGCCTCCAGACCGTATCTAAGGTCGTTCCAGGCTGATACGTATCATGTGGTTGCCGGAAGGGATAAAGGTAACCGGAAAGCCGGTAGTAGTTCACTGCTGAAAGCCGGGTGATCAATTCATCCCGATCTGCAAGCAATCCCCTCCCGATAAGGCAGTCCGCCTGATCCCCGAAAGTCAGGGGTGGCTTTGCGTATCTCAATTCGGCTCCTCCTTCTCTTCACTGGATAAAGGCAAAAAAATACCTCCCGAATTACGCATGCAAGCAGAGGCGCGGGAGGTTTGCTGAAAGAACGTAGTCTCGTTAGTTTGCACCGTGCAAGCAGAAACTACGAGAATCTCGTAAAACAAACCGATCTTGGAGCGAGTTTTCATCCTGTAATTCATTTTTTCCTGCTTAAAAAAGATCCTGCTGCCCGGGTTTTGGTGGGGCGGCGGGGAGGTTCTCCACGCGGAGGCTGTAATCGTCTTTTCCCCACTCGCAGCGGTTGAGGACTGCTTTGGGAACCTTTTTTACCGTCAGGTTCGGGTAGCCTTCCTTGCTACCACGGAAGGAGGTGCAGACGACAAGGAGCGTGCGCTCCAGGCCGACCTCATCACTCAGTTGCTGAAGCTGCCCGTGGGTGAGGCTGGCGGTGGTGACGTAGAGGAAATCCCGCTCCGTCGAGTGGCCTTGCTGCCAGTAGAGGCTGTCACTGGGAGCGTAGGTGAAGCCCTCCAACTTGCAGACTGCCTCCGCCAGCATCGTCGGGTTATATTCTTTGCTGATCACCCAGTTGTCCCATTTGTCTTTTTCCAAAAGCGAGGGCGCGAGCTTGTAGTAGCGAAAACCACCTCCGCCTTTCCAATCCACCGCCTTAGTGATGCCACCGGGGTCTTCACCGTCGATGACTTTTCTCAAACGAGGGATGCAGTGAGTATGGCAATGCTCTCCAAGCTCGATCCCGATCCAACAGCGACCCATCTTATGAGCGACTGCTGCCGTGGTGCCGGAGCCGAGGAAGGAGTCGAGAACGAGGTCGCCGGGGTTCGTGGCAATTTGAAGAATATGGCGGATCAAGCGCTCTGGTTTCGGTGTCTTAAACAACTCAGAAGTCTTCTCACCGGGGAAAAGTTTCTTCAGTTCATACTTCGCTTGTCGATTGTGTCCAGTAACCTCGATGTCGTGCCACAGTGAAGATGGCGAAAGTCCTTTTTGATCAGCAAGATACGTCTTACGCATCACCTTCCTTCCTTTGTCTTTAAAGACCATTTCACCAGAAGCAATCATTTCAGCGACTCTTTCCCTGCTCCATCGCCAACCGTTAGCGGGAGGTTCAATATTATAGCCCTCAGGGGAAACGATATTATACTTCAAATTTTCCCGAGGATTAGGTGAGGATAGGTTACCTTGAAACCATGGGCCTCTCGGATCGTTGTCCGCGTTTTTATAATGTTTATCAGAAGCAGCTGAACGCGGAAGACTGTTTGATAGCCATCCTTCGTTTCGTGAATAAATTAGTATCTCGTTGTGATCCATCGAGAATTGTTTTGCATCATTGTTCGAGGAATCCGCAGCTCTCCAAATTACTGAACCCACAAAGCAAGCTCGGCCAAAAATTTCATCCATCGCTACGCGCATGTAATGAACCTCGTTGTCATCAAGGTGAACCCAAATGGTGCCATCCTCCGATAGGAGCTTTTTAAGTTCACGGAGTCTAGCAGACATCAAATTAAGCCACAAAGAATGCTCTATCCCATCATCATAGTGATCGAACGCCTGACCTGTATTGAAAGGAGGGTCGATATAGACACACTTCACCTTCCCAGTGTAGTCCTGCTCCAGCGCCTTCAACGCGAGAAGATTATCTCCGAAGATCAGCTTGTTATCGAAAATGTCGTTCTCCCCGACACGGTGCGCGGCGTGGTAGGATTTCTCCGGATCTTCCACAAGAATCCGGGGTTCCAGCTTCGGCCGGTTCTCCTTACCGATCCAGGTGAGTTCGAGTTTCTGTTTGTTGGCTGGCATGTCGTGTGGGGCGAGACTATTCAGGTTTCAGAAGCGGGTAAAGGCGGCGGGTGACTGTTTCGCCACGGTTGTGCCAGCTACAGCCATCTTTCCGGCGGTCGGGCAGGGTGTCCTTCTCATCGCAGATGGCTGCGACGAGAGCCAGCGTGGCATTTCCGAGAGCCGAGGCCTCGCCGAGCTCATCGAAGTGTCCGGCTATGTTCTTGAAATGACACCCTATCGCATTGCGCACCTGTAGGCGGGAGAAGATGTCTTCCAGCAGTGGCTCCAGATCGACGGACTTTGTCACGTTTCCCGCGTCACCGAAATGTTCGCAGCGGAGGGAGGGTAGAAGTTTCTTTGCACCTTTCAGGCCGCTTCTGCAATGATCGAGAGTCCAGCGCTGCTCAGCACCGGGACTACGGGGAAGACTGCACTGATAGATCCCGGTGAGAAAGTCGAGAACGCGCTCCAGAACAATCCCCGACTTGCCCGCGATAGTTGATGCGTCTTCGCCTTCGGCCAAATACCTCCGAAGGAATTTCACCTCGGAGTTTGGTCCGTTTGAAAGCGACAGTCCCCGCTCCAGGCTCCAGCGGCCGAGTTCCAGAAATTCCGCTTTCTTCTGTGTCAGGATTCCCCAGCGGAATTTGAAGCGCAGGGGCTGATAGTGGCTGCTAATGATGACGTGATGGAAGTGCGCGGCCTCGTCCAGCAGAAGCTCGTAGAGACGCTCCATGTGCGCCTCGTCCACGGAGGCAATCGCATCGTCGAGAAAGAGGATGGTTTTTTCAGGGTTCTCACGTTTTTCAAGGGCGAGGAAAAGGCAGAGTCCGAGGGTATCGAGGTGGGACTCGGACAGGCAGGCTACCGGGCTGGCATCCTCCTTGCCGAAGAGCGTGCCATCGAACAGAGCGGAGGATCTCTTGGTCGGGTGCAGGTAGAGACGGATGGTTTCGATTTCCTCTCCTTTGTGTATGGCCTGGTAGAGTTTGGCAAAATCTCCGGAAATGGCTTCCAGCGTTTCGTTGGCGTGGCGGATACGCTCATCGTGCAGGACTTTTTTGATCGCTTCGCCACGGCTGATGGTGAATTCGATGCGCTTGCCGTCGTGGGTAGCCGCCTTGATGCGTTTGGCCGCCTGGCGAATCTCCGTCTGGAGGTTCCGGTAGATTTGAACTGCGGCGAGTTCTTTTTCCACGGTCTCAGACAGGGGTTTTAGCTGCGCGGCTTCGGATTTCAGTTTTTCAAACCATTCTTCGGTAAGTTCTTCAGCTTTCCCAATCGCCATTATGGAGGGAACGAGAGCCGGGAGTTTCCACTGCTCGGAATCCACAGCCGTCTGATGAACCAGCTTGAGCCGGGAGATGATGGAGAAGAAGGAATCCTGAAGTGTCTTCTGGGAAGTCAGGGACTTTTGCAGCGCATCTTTCGCGCCCTTGGTTTTCAGGCTCTGTTCCTTGACCGTTTTGAGGGTTTCGAGTTTCTGGTCCACTTTCTGAACGAGGCAGTCGTGACCGATCTCGGTATCACATACCGGGCATGTATCCGAATCACTCAGCTTGAGAAGGCCCTGTGCCTGCTGGAGTGTTTCGAATGCCTTCGCTAGGTCGTCGCTATGGTCGGCAACGAGCTTTGCGAGGGCTGCGTTTTCTTTTGTGACTGCTTTATGGGCATTTGTGACTTCCGGGTAACTTTCCGCAAGCGGTTTGAAATCGTCACGCAGCCGTTTTATTTCCTGGTTCAGGTCTTGCAGGATGCGGAAGTTCTCCGTGATGGTTTCCTCGCTCTCCGAGAGGATATCCTTCTGCCAGTCGCTCTGCCTTTCTCCATATTTTTCCTTATCAGCATGTTCGGTGAAAAGATCAGCAAGGATCTCACCGGCCTGCGCGATCAGTTTCGCCTGGCTATCCAGATTCTTTTTTTCGGAGCCGACGAGATCGTTTAGTGCAGCCTCTTCGCGCTCTAAAACCGGTATGGAGACGAACTCCTGAATCCTCTTGAATCGATTCACTGGAGTTTCCTCAATGAGCTTGGTGATGTTCTTGCGGCTCAGGACTTTGACCTGATGATCCAACCCGCCCGTGTGCTCCACTTTGGAACCCGATAGCTTTGCTGAACGGGTCTTGTTCTGGACTTTCAGCGAAACAGAGAGGTCTGCCTTGGTGCGGCTGGCATTGACCAATTGTCCAAGGCGGGATTTACCGTCCAGGGACTTCTCTTCCAATGACCCGGAAGTGCCATCGATCACAAACTCGAAGGCATCGGATATGGTGGTTTTGCCACTGCCGTTCTCACCATAGAGGACGGTGAGGTTCTGCTTCGTATCGAATTCAACGGCAAAGGACCCGCTAACGCCCCTGAAAGCCTCAATGTTCAGTTTCATCGCCACCTCCCACTTTGGATTCAAACTGCTTCGAAAGTATGAGATTCCAATTCAGAGCCTTCTCTTTCTTGAGCGCATCCAGCACGTCCGCCGCTGCCTTCTCCTCAAGCAGGGATTCGGAAGTGAGGGCGTCGAGGATTCGTTCGGCGGATTGTGTGGGGAGTATCATGTAGGGTTGTTTGTGGTGCCGATAGGAGCTAGGTGGCTGCGGAGTTGCTTTAGAGTATGGCTCGGATCTTTTTAGTGGAGGGCAATGTGATCAAACCGGTTCGGGATCTGTTTGATCCGTGAAAATGGAATCGTCAATCCGATCAAAAGCTTCCGGGAGAGTACGGGAGGGAAGACGCTCGATATGTTCAAGCATGTCCTCATCTGCCGTTTGGATCATCTCGATTACGGCTTCAAAACGGGAAAGAAAATCATCAGTATCCTCATGATCGAAGCGTTCGCGGGAACCGATATGGGAAAGAAGCCACTGCCAGATTTTCGGGCAATCGCGCTCTACGAATTCCATCCCGTTACGAAGCTCATGAAGCTGCTGGAGGCGTCGCGGATTGCTGCCCTCGTTCCCATAAACCCGGATGGCCAGATATTGATACGGCCTTTCCCCCATCCTCCGATCCAATTCCGAGACCTTTGACCAAAAATGCCCAATCGACACCTTGACCTGATCCCCGGATGCGAGATCGAAGGAGACGGGATCGAATTCATCAAGGGGTAGGGAAGGGTCGAAGCTCACGGGGTGTCCTGGTTTGGGTTTGATGGCAACGCAAGCCGAGCAAGGACACTATCAGCAAGCGGTTGCGAGTCGGTAAGATTGCGGAAAACGGAAAGATAACCTTTTACCGATTGAAGGGGTTCAGAGGTTGCGTAGATGAGTTCTGAAATTTCGTTAGTGAAACGAGACATCTCATTTTGATCCTCAGTGGAAAGATAGGGTTCCGCCCGCCCGATCACCTCCGCTGCTTCACGAGCTACGAACGCGATGATGAAATACCTGCCATGACGGAAAAACATTCGACGATTGTAGGAGTGTTCCGACCACTCGGAACCGTGAAGAATCCGGTCGATGAAACGGAAGACCTGAACCTTGCGGAAGATCGAGAGTCCAGACGTGCTGGACGAAAATAGTTTTTTATAATGACTCCCTTCTTGCTCCCAGAGCCGGGCAATCGACTTTTTAGCGGTCACTACAAAATCAATCGCGTTGTGGGACGGCTGACGAAGAATATTCAGTTGGCGGATCTCCTCTGCGGTCAACATGGGTAGAGAGATACACGCAAGTGCCAAGGCGCTATCTTCCAGTGTTAAGGAGCTTTCTGTCCTAATCCTAGCAGCTTCCGATGGACGATAGTGATAGGTGATTCCCGCTGCTCCAAGTTCACGGCGGATGCGTTCCTGGTTAGGATCAAGAGCTGCGAAGTCCACACCCCTGACTGCGGTCTGGTGATTACGGGCTTTCGTAATCTGAAACCCAAACTCATCCCCCGCCTCGATCTTGATAATTGTAATCAAGACCTTCGCGTTGGGTGAAACAGCACTGTTAAGCGCAGCAGCTGTGACCGCTCCAGCCGTTTGTGCGCCATTGACAATCGATGCATTCGAAAGAAGAAAAGCACATCTGTTCTGATCGCCCGCTGCGGGTTGGATATTTTCGGCAATGGCTGTCAGTCCGTTATTCAAATAGAAAAAATCTTCAGGGTGCCTCACTACCGTATTTTTAATGGCAGTATTGACTCCGATTGAGCCGAGATAGTGGCGAATGTTACGTTGAAAAAGACTGGTTCCGTGTTCTTCGACCAAAGTCGCAAGATCCGCGACGGAAATCTGGCCATAAATTGCCATCCTCGGCCCTGGACTTCTATACCAGTTCTCGAGCGTCAAGTTGACGGCGGCCGGTGCAATTTTCTGCTCTTCTATAAGCCACCCCTGCACGACGTCCAACCCTGCGGATGACCATCGCATACGCTCGGAGATGAGGTTCATGTCGGAGCAAAGAGCATCCAGATCATTTGTCGCGTGAGATCCCACCGTATCCCCTAGAAAAGCCAGCGATATTTCCGTAATTACGCCCGGGGTATCCAACGCGAGTTCGAGTTCGTCGCTGCGCAGGCGAAACACTTCGCCGAATTCATTGAAGCGTCTGGACTGAAGAGCGCGAATTCCGTTGATCGTTTTCAGCGTCTCGTCCTGAGACGGTGCGGTTCCTGAGGTCTTATATTTGGCTTGGACGATGACTAGTCTGTTTCTCGCGGCTGAAAAATGGATCGCATCAATTCCTCCGTCGCTCGAACCATCAGTGATTGAATTCGCCGCAGCGGCGTCGTCCAAGCCTGCGAGTCTGACCAACGTGTAAGCAGCCAGGCATCTGGACAAGCGATCTTTGTCATGACTTTCCTCAGTCCAATTCTCTCTCCCCGGTTTTTCAACTTTCGGAACCAACGGGAAAAAACGTCCCCGTAATGCGGCCTCAATCTGCGCGATTTTTTCTGCACGTGTAGCCATTACTTTAGCCTCCAGCGGATGGTGAAGAGTTCCTCTTCGGAGGATTCTGATTTTAGTTTCCCCTCGATCTTTCCGATGAGGATTTCCCGGTTGTCGCCGATCTTGTCCTGGGCATCGAAGAGGTTCCGGCGTTGTTCCTTCCGGTGGGTTTCGAGAGCTTTGATCTGCTTCTGACCTGCGAGCTTGTCCTCCAGCGTGAGGGCGGCGGAGGCGGCGCGACGGGCTTCTTTGATCTGGCGGTCGATGTCTTTGATCTCACGCTCGAGACCGACTTTCAGGTCGTCTGCCCAGTTATCTAGTTTGGTTGCCTCGGCCTCGAAGAACGCGGCATTGCGTTCAGAGATTTCGCGTCCGATGCGTGCCTGTTCCTTGTGGGTGATTTCATCGAGTGTGGATGGAACCGTGCCGGTGAGTTCTTGGAGTATGGTTCCGGGAAGGGAAAGGAGTCGGCGTGCCATGCTTTTGTCGAGCGGTTCTCCTGTTTCGGTTTGCGCTGCGAGGATTAGCCGGTCTTCGGTCTGGTCGAGTGAATCGACGGTATAACGGGATGCTGTCAGCCAGCCGGACTGGCCGATGTAGGGCTCCAGGGCGCTGACTTTCCCCTCGTGATCCTGGTAGCTGAAACTGATCTCAGCCCGTTCCAATTCACGCTCCCTTGCGGTGCGGATGACGGCATCGGCCAGTGGATGACCGACGCGATAGAGGTGGGCGTCACCGCTGCGGCGTGGAAGCTCATAAAGGCCGGTGGGTGTTTTCTCCGAAATTTCAGGAAAGGGCATCGTCAACAGGCGAAAGGAATCTTCACCGTCAAAGTCAGCATGTCCGTTCAGCTCATGGCGTGTGAGGCGCATGAGCTGGTGCTCGAACTGATTGCGAGCACCTTTTGCTTGGTCGTTGCGTGTTTTGAGCTTTTCCCGAACCTCATCGTCGAAGTTCTCGAGGAGCTTCTTCCGGGTGGTGGTCATGGCTTCGTTGATCTCGAAGCTCAGTTCCAATTGCAGGGCATCGAAGGCACCCTTGATGTCATCCGGCTTACGGCATTTCTGGTAGATGGTTGCGATGCGTTTCTCAAAATCCACACCGGAACCGATGGCACCGAGGACTTCATCGCTAGCGCCGAATACACCTTCGAAAAGATGAAATTTTTCCGCAAGGAGTTCATAAACCCGCTTGTCGGCGGCATTTTTCCTATTGAGGAAATTGACAACCACCACGTCGTGCTTTTGTCCGTAGCGGTGACAGCGGCCGATGCGTTGCTCGACCCGTTGGGGATTCCACGGGAGATCGTAATTGATGACCAGGGAGCAGAACTGAAGGTTGATCCCCTCAGCCCCGGCTTCAGTGGCAATCATGATACGCCCCTCGTCCCGGAAATAATCAACAAGGGCGGAGCGCATGTCAGCGGTGCGGGAACCTGTTAGGCGGTCACTGCCTTCGTGGCGGATTTTCCAGGCATTGTAAATTTCCTTGGAGCGCTCGTCGTTGTTGCTGCCATTGAAGAGGACAATGCCCTCGCTCCATTCGCTTTCCGAAAGAAGGCGAAGGAGGTAATCCTGTGTGCGGCGGGATTCCGTGAAGATGATGGCTTTTTCAGCAGCCTTGAATTCGGAGACTTTCGCGAAGGCGGCTTTCAGAGCGCGGAGGAGTGCCTGGCCTTTTGCGTTGTTCGTGATGGAGATGGCCAGGTCGGCAAAGGCCTCCAGCTCGATGATTTCTGCGGCAAGAGATTGGCGGTCAGCCTCGGAAAGCGGCTCGATAATTTCGTCTTCAGTCCATTCTTCGGCGGTTTCATCGAGAGCTTCGTAATCCTCATCGAGTTCATCGACGAGGGAGAGGGCTTCCTGCTCGGCAAGATCTTTCCCAAGACGGCGAGCCATCGTCTGCAATGCGCCGGCAATCGCGAAGGTCGATGAGGCGAGAAGCTTCCGCAACACCAGAGTCATGAGTGTGCGCTGGGCGGGCGGCAGAGCGAAGAGGTTGTCCCGCCCGAGATATTCCGACACCATGTGATAGAGCTGATCCTCCGTTTCCTCGGGAGTGAATTCTTCGACCAGAGCGTGCCGCGCCGTGTAAGGGACGTATTGGGTAACCTGGCGGCGGAGAGTCCGGTGACAGAGTGGTGCGAGACGTGCCTTTAGGGCATCGAAAGTGCCATCCTGACCAAGATTCGCGAACTGCTGCCGGAAGCTTTTCAGATCTCCGAAGGCCTGCTCGTCGATGAAGGAGACAAGGCCATACAGTTCGAGGAGGGAGTTCTGGAGAGGTGTCGCTGTCAGCAATACCTTGGGACGTCCTTGAAGAGCCTTTTTCAGGGTATTCGCGATAACGTTGCTCGTTTTATAGACGTTGCGGAGGCGGTGGGCTTCATCGATGACCACAAGATCCCACGGAGTTGCCATCACATCCTCGGCTTTGTTTTTTGCAAAGTGGTAGGAACAAACAACTAGTGAAGGCTCTTCCGGCTGGAAAGGGTTCGTGCTGCCAGCGTTGACCGCGAGTTTGTACGAACGGGCTTCAAGGATGGTCGCAGGTAGGAAGAACTTTTCCGCGAGTTCCTGGTGCCACTGCTTGCGGAGGTTTGAAGGTGTGATGATGAGAATCCGGCGTTTCCGCTCAGCCCATCGTTGAGAGAGGAGGATTCCGGCTTCGATGGTTTTTCCGAGACCCACCTCATCTGCCAATAAAGCACCGTTTGAGAAAGGAGACTGGAAAGCGAAAAGAGCCGCATCGACCTGATGGGGATTCAAATCAACCTGCGCCCCAGCAACGGCGGCCGCGAGCTTGCCCATATTGTCAGACGACCAGCGACGGGTCAGCTCATAGGCGAGGTACTTGGCTTGGTGGTGGGTAAATGACATTTGATCCAGACCTCGCTATTGAAATTAGCGGGAAACGTGAGTGGCTGGTGAGATTTCGCCATCTTTGCTGGCTTTTTGTAAAAGGCTTCGAACGGATTATCTAGCCGAATCTGTCACCGCTTCATGAGAGAGAGAATATTCCAAATCTTTGCATTAGCGATCCAGCCGGACTAGCCCTCATCACAGGACAGTAATGACCAAGCGTAACGTCTGACATTTCTGAGATCGTAACTGACGAGTCATGCATGTTCCTCCGTGCTGTCACGGCTCAGGTCTTTCTTTTCAATTTTGTGGGAAAAAGATGTTCGTCCAAATCGCATTTCAGAAAAAAGAGTTTACCCTTCTTCTCTCCACCCGTCCGATAATATACAACTTTGTTACCGGAAATCAAATACCGCAGAGTGCGCTCCGCGATTCCCAGATATTCCATCGCATCCTTGAAAAAGATTTTTTCTAATTTGTTACTGTCAGTTGTTTTCAATGTTTTCGAGCTTTGAGGATGCTCGAGAAACAAAAAAACCGAGCATCCATGTTGGTTGCTCGGTGCGTTATACCGGATTGACAGACATCCGGTCCCTGACTGCGCGGTTCGTTAGGCATCTCGGCTGCGAGTACTCGCTTGGCGCTGGCCTGGTCCGTTACCCGCTTGTAACGGGTGGCAGGGGTCACAGAGGACTAGAACCTCTTTTGTTTCGCTTTTAAGCTAGCCAACCTATTGGCCGCCTACAAGAATTTTTTTAAAATATTTTTTGGTGTGAGATTAAAATAGGTTTCCGCTTCAGAACCCAGCGTCTTCCAGTTCCAATAATTCTTGAGAACGACTTCGGGTGAATTCCCCATAATAAGTGCTGTATCTCCGGCGTTGCGGTATTTAGCAAGATGATACGATCCAAAAGAATGGCGAAGCTGATCGGCATGCCACCGAATAGGGACGTTGTCCGCATCGACCCAGTGTTCGGCGCGCCAAACGTCCCAGGTTTTTCGCCATCCATTATGCTGAATGGATCCGCTAAGCGTCTTTCCATCATCGTGCCGTCGGATATAGTTTAGCCAAGCTTCCAAGACAGGAATAATCGGGACTACGCGACCAACCACGGTCTTCGACAGATCCTCGCTAACCCTAATGTGTTCTTTCGTGATATTCTCCCAGGTCAGATCCACAGGCTCCGCGCCCTTTGCGCGTTTCCGTATTTCGGAAGGTCTCAAGCCAGCGAACAAAGATATTGCTACAGTAGCAAGCACCCGTAAATCTCCTGACTCAGCTGCAAGTTTAAGCATACGCTTGGCCTCTGTTGTCGACAAAATAACAGCATTGCTGCGCTTTTTACTTTTAACGCCACGCCGGCGCTTGCGGGTGCAGGGATTGGCCGCGAGCCACCCATGATCGACCGCCCATCCAAGCCAAGCTGAAAGAGTTCGCCGATATACCCCAGATCCATCCTTAATTGATTCGAAATATCCTGCTATGACGGTTGGAGTGATTTCTGACGCGGGCCTATCGGCGCCAAAATAACGCAAAAATCTACCATTTTTACTCCTTATATCCGCAAGGTAAGTACCTCGACGCTCAATACTATCCAAGTCATCGTGGCATGCATCCAGGCATTGCAATGCCGTTCCAGTCTTGCTTATTGCGAGGGTGTCACGCAATGCCCTCCTGCCAACATCCACCAGGCTGCCTACCCCATTTTCCTGCAACTGCGCCTCTAGATCCATCCAAGCCGCAACCAACGTTCCATCAGCTTGCGCTGTGATCATACCGTGAGCCCTATCTCGTGCTTTTTCAGAGATGCAAAAATCCCTAGCGAGCGCCAGTGTTGGGAATTGTTTTCGCGGATTGCGTCTTTTTCCATTTTCCCAAGTTATCCCGAGGCTAACTTTGTAATGCCCTACATAGGGCCCACGCTCTATTTTTTTCGGAACCAAGACGCTTTGATTTTTTTTCGCCATGACCATGATGTTGCAGAAAGGTTGCAAAACGTCAATACAACATTGCTGACTTTCATATTCTACAATGGTTTGATCCTAGTGGGCAGGGGACTCATAATCCCTTGGTCCAGGGTTCAAGTCCCTGCGGCCCTACTTTATTGTTAATGACTTATGACTATTCGAAGAGTCACCCGATTCCAGCTAGGGCAATTATAGGCCACTATTTGGAGCAGGAACTGCGAGTGCTGGATTGTTGCGCGACCTGAAAGATCTGATGCATTGAATTTAGACCGTTTGCCAAAGGTCTGTTCGTTTAAGCTAGTTTGATCGTGCTTAGAGATCGGATTGTATCAGTGTCGTTAAGGAGCAGTCTGACTTCCTGAAAAAGTTTCTCTTCAAGCTCTGCGCCGTTTCTTGTCAGGTAGCCCGCCATCCCGTGACCTTCGAGAAATTGCCAGATCCTTTCGATTGGATTGAAATCAGGACTGTAAGGCGGAAGATAGATCGGTTCTATATGGTGCCAGATGAGTCGCTTGGTCTTGTGCCAGCTTGCGTTGTCGAGAACCAGACCGACGTGGCGGGATACTTCCTCCACAAAGTAAAAGAAGTATGGCGTTGAGGCGTTTCTGAGCCTTCTGGTTTGGACAGCAGCCGATGGCCAGGCGCAACTCCGGAATGGAGCAGTTTTCAGGGTTGGGGTGATGACGCTTACGACCGATGGATCATTAAAAGTGGTGTTCAAAAAGGTATAAGTAAAAATTTTGTTTTTTACGAACGGACTTTTGGCAAACGGTCTAATTCGAAATTTTTGGGCGAGTGAAACGTCACACGTTTTTAAGTTATATGAGATTGATAACGCACACTACTGCGTTGCACCTGAAAGGTTGACCGCAAACAGCGGGACAACCTTTTAAAAGCCAAATCCTGAAGACCCGGCAATCCGTCGGGTCTTTTTCGTTTCCAACCACAATTACAAATTACTCATGAATCAGATACTCCAACCTACTCGTATTTCCCAACCTGCTTCTGCGCGAGTTGCCAGACGATCTTCGCATCGAAATTGGCTGCTCATTTCGTTAGCTGGGATTTTTCTTCTTTCTACTTCCTGTAAGAAAGATGTGCCACCTCCGCCACGTCCGGCTATCACCGATACTAGACCTGTCGGTGATGGGCTGAAGATCATTGGCTACGCTGTTCTCGGCGCAGCAGTCGTTGTGGTGTTGGGCAAGATGATCAAATAACCCGCGATCCTATGAACCCGATATTCTATCTGAAAATCTTCGCCTGGATCTCCATCGTCGCTCTCTGTTGTTCGATCTTTTCGGACTTCTGGGCGCCGATGATAGCCGGTGCTGTGGTTATCACAGCGCTTGTTAAACTGGCAGCTCCACCCAAGGCCTGACCTTTCACCTCACCTATCCAACCCGTTCTGGAATCCTCCGGTGCGGGTTTTTCATTTCCCTGAAAACAACAAAACCGACCCCACAAAACTATGGCTATCAAACTAATTGCAAACTACTCCAAACGCCTCGGACTTCCCGGCTACTCGTCCCACCAGTTCAGTGTCTCCGTCGAGACTGAACTGATGACTACCGACGATCTCGCAAGAGAGTCCGAGCGCCTCTACCAGCGTCTCCAATCCTCAGTGGATGAACAGATGCTTCACACTGGGTTCGTCCCGCCGACCGAATACGGCATGGATCCGCCTGCGGGTTCCGCCGCATCGCAACGTGGCGATTCCACTCCATCCAACGTCACCACAGTCGCCAGTTGGCAGCGTGGACCGGCTTGGAAATGCTCGGACAAGCAAAAGGATCTGATCCTGAAACTTGTTGATGAGCACCAGCTCGATAAAACGGAAATCGAAGACCTAGCCGTTGATCGTTTCGGCAAGGGTGTGCGTCTCCTTAATAAGGTAGAGGCAAGCGGCCTGATCGATGAATTACTCGACACCTATGGCGGCAACCAACGCAAAGGCAACCAGGGCGGATCTAACCGTCGCAACGGTTCTGCTTACAGCAGAACAAACGGGAGGAACGCCGCATGATCGCGTTAGGCACTCCCCCGGAAACGCCGTTCACCACCGGACTGACACCTTGGGCGCGAACACTGCCCCAGCACATCAGTCCGTCTTCGGCGAAATCCTACCTCGGCTGCTCGCTCAAGTTCTACTTCGAGCGGGTGGCCTGTATCCGCAAATCGACTCCGGTCGCCTTACATCTTGGAAAGGCGGTTCATGCCGCCCTCCAGTCCTTCCATCTCGCCCGCTGGCGGGGTGGGGATGATTCGCCCGAAACCATTGCCGCCGCCTACGAGAAATCGTTCAGCGATCTTGAGCGCGACGAAGGTCCGGTGAATTTCAAGAACGCAGCCGACCGGGAAAAACGCAGACAAGACGGTCTTCGCGTCGTCGCCGCCTACCTCGACTCGCCGGAGGCGATGAAGGAAAAGCCCCGTGCCGTGGAAGTCCTACTCAAGGAGGACATCCCCGGCCTGTCCGTCCCCCTCACCGGGGCGATGGATCTCGTAGAAGGCGACTTCACGGCAGTGGATTTCAAGTCCGCGGCTGCGAAACCCGACGTTACCAACGCAGCATTCGATCATGAGATCCAGCTGGTCAGTTACCAGTTACTCATGGAGGCAGCGACGGGAGTTACCCCGCCATCGCTCGACCTGGTGTTCCTGGTGAAAACCAAAACGCCACAGGTCATCCGTGTGAAATCGGCTCCCGCAAACGAACATCGCAAGCGCCGGGTGGTAGCACTGCTCCAGACTGCCGTTGATGGTATTTCAGAAGACAGGTTCCACCCACAGCCCGGTATGCACTGCTCCTGGTGCGCGTTCCGCAACGAATGTGCCAAGTGGCTCCCCGGCATGGACTGGCACGCGCAGAAAGCCGCGTAGTCCATCCCGCCAAACACTCAGCGCCCGCCCGGTCATTGCGATTGAGGCGGGCGTTTCATTTTCCCAACAAACACACAACCCCAACCAAAATAGAAATATGACTCCAACACCACATACCAACCAAACACTCCTCGAAGGCATTTGCCGCAGGGGAGTCCTTGTCTCAACCTCCGTCCGTTATTGGAGAGGTTGCAAAAGGCTAAATCCCGAAGACCTCGGACTTGATCCCGCACACGTTTCAGACCGGCTCATTCAGCTCGGTCATAAACGCCTCATCCCACGCGACGCGCTCTCGGCATTCGCCCTGATCGAGTCGCGAACCAATGCCGCCGTAGAATCTTCGAGTTTCCCTTTCTTGGGAGGCATCGGACGCTTCGTGCCGAATCCTCGGCTGGGTGATCTCACCGATAGGATCGACAAACTCCGCGACGAATTTCGCGAAGCCACACTCGACTTCGTTGCCGGTTACGCACCACTGCGTGACAAGGCGATGGAGGAATGGAGAGAAGCCGCCCAACATCTCAACGGCAGTGCCGAACGATTGATCAACACTATTGAGCAGTCATTCCCACCCGCCGGAGAAATCGCAAAGCGTTTCGCCTTCGAAACACGGTTGTTTCAAATCGCTGCCCCTGACCACATCCGCCTAGAAGTGGCTGATGGTATGGAGCGCCTAGAAGTCGCCGACGACCGCCGCCGTATCGCAGAGGATGCATCACGTCGTTTGCAATCCGACCTTGATGGTTTCATCCGTGAAAGCGTCGCCTCGATGCGTGAGGAAACCGCCCGGCTCGCCGGAGAGGTCCTCGCCACCATCGACGGATCTGAAAACGGAGTCCACCAGCGCACGCTGAACCGACTCACCACGTTCATCGATAGCTTCCGTAGCCTGAACTTCGCAGGCGATCAACAGCTGGAGCAAACGCTCGAACGCTTCCGCCGCGACCTGCTCACACGCAGCGCGGAGGACTACCGCAACGACAGCGCAGCAATGGGCAGTCTCACCGAAGGTCTCGCCCGTCTCCGCGAAAACGCCGTCCAGCTCGCACGCAGCGACGCCCGCGAACTCGTCTCCCGTTTCGGGCAGATGGGATCGCGCAGGCTCGCAGCGGTGGGCTGACGCCAGACATTACCTCCTCCGGGTGTCCTGCTTTGGCGAGGTGCCCGGAAGAGATGCTGGTAATTGTGAGGTGTGGGATTTAACTAGCTCCATTCATGAGCATGGAAGAGATCATCCTCGAAGTGGGCGCGGCAGGAGGCTGCGTCCAACTGCGTGGGCAACACCTCTCGAATGATACGTGGAGGTTCCTCATGAAACGGAGCGAGTCCATGGCTTTCGATTTGCTTCCTGATGACGAGAAGGACGGCCTTCATGCCACCGAGCACTCGGATTGGGTGAATACCTTTGACGAAGCGATCAGGCTTTTTGACCGATACCCATGGCACATGCTATTCCCCGTGAAGGTTCACCCGGAGTTCCAGGATCGGATTTACGGAATCGTGACGGAGCGACTTGCGTCCGAGGAGCCGGAAAGCCGAAGCCATATAACCAAATGGGGGTTCCTGTGCGGGAAGCCCAGCGATGATCACGAACCACAGTGATTGATTTAACCCTTTCAAACGAAAACGCACATATGACCAAGACAACCGGAACTACGAAACTCTACTACGGATTCCTGAGGCACCTCAACAAACCGGGAGTGAGAAGTAGAATAGCTCCACTTCAGTTGGTGGGTAAGATCGAGGACTACCTTACAAAGGAGTTCGTCTATCATGTGCACAAGGAATCAACAGGCCAGCGGTTCGGCATCATGAATAGCGGCAGCAAGGGCGAGCCCAAAATCGATGTTGCGGTGATCAAGGCGTCCGTGGACGGGTATCGCGCCGAAGCCTTCATTGAGGCGAAGTATTTCCGTAACAGGCACCGGCTGTCACAGAAGGACATGGGAGCCGTGGACGAGCATTCGAAATCCTTCAAGGAGTTGCAGGAGCAGACTGCGTTTATTCCCCGGGACGCTCACGGCCTACATTCCGTCCTCCTGCGAGCCAAGACAACCAAGGTCTATGGGCTCGTCTTCGTCTCCTACACCCGGGAAGCAGATACGGATGACAGGAAAGAGGATTACTATGCAACTTTTCTGAAGTCGGCTGGCAATTTCGGTTTCCATTACCACGACCTCCGAAAGCCCTATCTGAGAACCGCATACGAGAATGTTGCCATCAACATTCTCGGAAAGAAATGGCTGGTTTCTCTGCGAATCGGTCTATGGCGCTTGCCGAAGATTGAATCTTGCTGAGAGAACGCCACCCGGTTTCACCACCGCTTTTTCAGCCCGCCCGGCCACCAACCCGGCGGGCTTTTTCGTGCCGTAGTTTCTGCACCTCCTATTTCCCAATCAGCCTACTACACCTCCCATCTCATTACCCCGCCCTCACCAGCCTGATATTTAAACCACCACCAAAACCACTACCTCCAACGATACGACCCTCCCTAACTCCACTGCCAAAACACAACGACCCATCCGCACGAAGGGCGGCTCCATACCGGGGCCGCCCTTTGTGTGTTTCCATCAAAACAACAACCAACCAAATACCAACAACCACATGTCACACTTCACCACCATCAAAACCCAGATCCGGGATCTCGAAGCCCTGCGCGACGCATCCGTCGAACTCGGCCTCCAGCTCCTGGCCGATACCCAGTGCCGGGGCTACGCCGGCGTCACCCGTCCAGCACCGCATGTCATCAAGCTGAAAGGCCCGTATGATATCGCGGTCGAGCCGGACAAGGAAAACCCCAGCAGTTACGGATTAACGACAGATTGGTGGGACGGACACGTCGCCAAGGAAGTCGGCACCGGCTACGGCCGCCTGCTGCAATCCTACGGCATCCACAAGACCGTGCGCGAAGCCAGTTCACGCGGGCTACGCCACACCCGCAGGATCGAGGCCGATGGCACTGTCCTGCTCACCTTGGAAGGAGGTTCATTATGAGCCGCAAGATCCACGTCCGCGTTTCCTCCACTGGGGAAGTCAGTGTCGAGGCCGAAGGCTTCCAAGGTAAAGGCTGCGAGGCCGCAACCAAGGCAATCGAAGACGCGCTAGGGAAACCCCGTGAGCGAACCCGTAAGCCGCAGTTCTGGCGACCCCAGTTCCTACGCAACCAACAGCAACTAGGAGGGCAGGGATGAAGTCCACCCTTCGCTTCAAACCCGGCGGTCAAATCGACTGCCTCTACACCGAAGCGATCGATCTTCGTGCGCTCGGGCGACTCCAAGTCGTCCGGGCCACGGACATCCGTTTCGATGAAAAAAACCAACTCTGGAAAGTCCGCTGCGCCTCATCTGGCCAGCTCCTTCATTCCGACCCCTCCCGCGAGGCTTGCCTCATCTGGGAACGCGAAAACCTCGGCCCACCCAATCCGGAAAAACCAAAACCCGCTAGCACACTACCAAACCTCAAGCCGGTCACTGGCCGGCTTTAGGAGACACAAGACGGCAAGACATAAGACGCAAGAGAAGAGCCGTTGGAACGAGCACCCGCTCCGCCTAACGGCTCTTGTGTCTTCAAGTCGTGTGTCTCGCGTCTTTCCCTGCATCCACAATCCAACAACCAAATCACCACACAACTCCGATCCATCATGAACCTATCCACCTACCTACGAGCCGGATACCCCGGACTCGCCATCATCAGCTCAGAAGAAGCGCGTGCCGAAGCGGAAATCGCCACCGCATGCACTTCCCTGAAACGCAAACTCCTCGCCTGGTCTTCTACGGAAGGTCTAGTAGATGTCAAAGAAGGGCGCATCACCCCGTGCCCCGACCCACTCGATGCCTTCCCGCTCCTGGACGGCGTCTTCGCCTCGGACAAGCCACGACACGTCGTGCTGCTCCGGGATCTCCAGCTCCACCTCGACCAGAGCGACCCCATGCTCGTGCGCCGCATCAAGGACGCACTCCGTATCGCCAAGGCCAACGGCCACACCATCGTCCTACTCGGCTGCCGTTTGAAACTGCCCGCCGAACTCGAACATGAAATCACCCACGTAGATTTCGACCTCCCCGATCCCGCAGAACTGCACACCGTGTTGAATGGAATCATCAAATCGGCGAAGTTGAAAAATGTCCACGAAGTTGATAGCGAAGCCGCTGTTCAGGCATCCCTCGGCCTCACCACCACAGAGGCAGAGAATGCGTTCGCCCTGTCGGTAGTAGAAACCAAAGGAATCGACCACCGCGTCATCTCCCGGGAAAAGGCAAACACGCTAAAACGCAACGGCCTTGTCGAGGTCGTTGGGAACGGCACGTCCTTGCAAGACATTGGCGGACTTGGCTTGCTCAAGGACTGGCTCAACCGCCGTGCCGGAGCATTCAGTGAATCCGCCAAAGCCTACGGACTGCCTGCACCAAAAGGACTGATGATCGTAGGCATCCCCGGCACCGGGAAGTCCCTGACCGCGAAAGCCACCGCCGGAGCCTTCGGCCTGCCCCTGCTGCGCCTCGACATGGGGCGAATGTTCGGAGGCATCGTCGGCCAGTCGGAAGCCAACCTCCGTTCCGTGATCCAAACCGCCGAGGCTATCGCCCCGTGCGTGCTGTGGATCGATGAGATTGAGAAAGGCTTCTCCGGAAGTTCATCGAGCGGCAGCACCGATGGCGGAACCTCCTCCCGCGTCTTCGGCTCGTTCCTGAGCTGGATGCAGGAGAAGACCAAAGCGGTGTTCGTCGTGGCGACGGCGAATGATATATCCAAACTCCCGCCCGAGTTCCTGCGGAAAGGTAGGTTCGATGAAATGTTCTTCGTTGATCTTCCCGACGCCCTGGAGCGTGCGCAGATCTGGGACATCGTCATCGCCCGGCACAAGCGCAAGCCGACCGACTTCGACACCGTCGTCCTCGCCCGCGCCTGCGAGCAGTTCACCGGGGCGGAGATCGAGGCCGTGTTCATCGACGCCCTTCACGAGGCGTATGCTGAAGGCGAGGAACCCAAACCCAAGCACATCCTCGAAGCCATCACCGGTACCGTCCCCCTAGCGCAGCTCATGGACGGCAAGATCGCCGCCCTCCGCCACTGGGCGAAAGGCCGGGCACGAGAAGCCGCCACCCGGAGTGTCAATTCATCCTCAGCATCCTCCCGCCCCAGCAGACGGATGTCAGAGATGAACTGAATATTCTCCCTCCATAGCAGCCTGCTCCACACGACACGCCAAGCGCCTAGCAGGCACCCACCAGATCGGCCGCACGACACGCATAAGCGTAGGCCGACGAAACACAGGCCGCCACCGAGACGCATGTTCCCGAGTGGCGGCCATTTCTTTTCCAACCCTCTCACTACGAGAACCAAACCAACAACCAACCCCATAACAAAAAATGAACATCAGCATCACTAGCACCTCCCTCCACTTCCGCGAGGGCAACTCTGACAAAGAATACCACGTCGCCGTCGAGCCTGAAGGCGAAGGCTACATCGTTACCTACGCTTACGGGCGGCGGGGCATCACCCTCACCACCGGAAGGAAGACCCAGCACATCGTCACCCTCGCCGAGGCGAACAAACTCCACGACCAGCTCGTCCGGCAGAAGACCGCGAAAGGCTACCGCACCGACGGGGAGTCCCGGCAACCCGACCGCACCAGCACCGTCGACGGACAGGACAGCGGCATGCGCTGCCAGCTCCTCAACCCGGTTGACGAATCTGAACTCGACCGCCTCCTCGGCAGCGATACCATCTGTCTCCAGGAAAAGTTCGACGGACGCCGCCTCATGGTTCGCAAACGCGGGGAGGAGATCACCGGCATCAACCGCCGGGGACTCCTCATCCCCATCCCGGAACCCATCCGCCATGCATTGGAAGAACTCCCCGTGGATGTCCTCATCGACGGCGAAGCGGTAGGCGACACCCTCCACGCCTTCGATCTTCTCGAAGTAAAAGGCCACGACATCCGGGGAAACGCCTACCTATCCCGCTTCGCCGGCCTGCTCACCCTCCTAGATCCCGAGCACAAGCACCTCCACCCAGTGAACACCTACATGGAAGCCGAGGAGAAACGCGCCATGTTCGAGACCTTCCGCCGCTGCGGCAGCGAGGGGGTCGTCTTCAAGGAGATCGACGCACCTTTCAGCCCCGGCCGCCCCAACTCCGGCGGCACCCACCTGAAGTTCAAGTTCGTCGAGAGCGCGTCCTTCATCGTCACCGGCCACAACGCCAAACGCAGCGTCACACTCGGCCTACTTGCGGAAGACGGCGGAGGATTCGTCCCAGCAGGGAAGGTCACCATCCCGCCGAACCACCGGGTCCCGGCAGTCGGACAAATCTGTGAGACACGCTACCTCTACGCTTTTAGGGAAAGCGGCAGCATCTACCAGCCGGTCTATCTCGGCGAACGTGACGACATCCCCGTTGAAGACTGCACCACCGCACAGTTAAAATACAAAGCCGAATTAATCGCCGCATGAAACCACCCGCCACGGATTCACGTCCGTGGCGGGAACGGCTTTTTTTCATATCGAAGCTTATCAGTCTAGCCAAGTATTCACATCTGGGATTTATGCCTTGGAATCGACTCATGCTCGATTCAGGATTCGGCCAACCTTGATCTGTGTGCTACTTCGTTTTCTTCAAACATTACATGACAGCGGTCAAGCTGAGATTGGGCAGCCGGACGGGAATCCGTTAGAAGCCCTGCGTAGTGCAGGGAAAGAGCCCAGGGAAGTTCGGAAAATCGGAAGGCTGTTGGAGGGCTGGCATGAGGAGATAGTGTTGGATTTACCCGGCTCCGAAATAGATTTTCATCAGGAGGCAGCCATCTGGGGCGGAATCCTTTTGTTCCGGGCGGCTTTCCTCATTTCCTTTCGTGAAATCGAAAGCAGTGAAATTTCCCCGCTATTGACGAGCGATCCCATGCCAGACAGCATGAATCCCACCGCCAATTTTTCGGCCGACCTCTGCCTGCGCCAGTGGCCGGTGATCTACCGCATGGCACGCGCCCGTTCCGAGGATGATCCGTTGGTCGTGGCGATGCATGGGCTGGCCGGAAAATTTCCGCTTTCCAGCCTGGGAATGAACATCGCCGTTTCCCCGGACAGCCCCGTGCTACACCATCCGGGTCTGAAACAATTTTTCGCGGAGCGTGCTCTTGAGCGAGCCGACCACACCTGTCTTTCCATTCCGGAAATCGCGGCATTTGTCCGCTCGAAACTCGGTGCTTACTCCACCACCCTGGATCGCGGAATGCTTCCATCTTCACCCGTATCATGAATCACGACGAAATCGCCGACATCGCCCGCCGCTTGGACTCCGAAATCCTCCAACCGCTGAAAAATTCCTATGTCGGTAAGGATGAGATCATCGACCTGTTGGGCGTCAGCCTCGCCGCCCGGGAAAACCTTTTCCTGTTCGGCCAACCGGGGACGGCCAAGAGTGCTCTGGTGCATTCGCTTGCTGGGCGCATTCACGGCCATACTTTCGATTATCTGCTATCGCGTTTCACCGAGCCGAACGAGCTGTTCGGCCCTTTCGATATACGGAAGCTCCGTGAAGGCGATTTGGTGACCAATACCGAGGGAATGCTTCCGGAGGCGGATATCGTTTTCCTCGACGAGCTGCTCAATGCAAATAGCGCAATTCTAAACAGCCTACTGATGGCGCTAAACGAGCGCATCTTCCGCCGGGGTCGCGAGACGCGAGCGATTCCAGCCCTGTTTTTCGTAGGTGCCAGCAACAACCTGCCGGAGGACGAGGCACTGCGGGCATTGTTTGACCGATTCCTGCTGCGCATTCGCTGCGGGCCGGTTCCCGAGAGTGAGCTTGGGAATGTTTTGTCTGCCGGGTGGAACTTGGAAAAAGAAGGTTTCGTGAAAGCGGCATCGGTCGCCGCCGGGGATCTCCGCGAGTTTCAAAAAGCAGTGCGCGGCGTGGATCTCGCTCCGGTGCGCGGTGCGTATCTCGATCTGGTGATCAAGCTCCGCCACGCCGGCATGGATATTTCCGACCGTCGTGCCGTGCGGCTGCAACGCGTCATAGCGGCGAGCGCCCTGCTGTGCGGAAGGATGGAAAGCAGGATTTCAGATCTTTGGATTTTGCGCCACGTCTGGGATCGCGAAGAGCAGATCGAAGTCATCGAATCCATCGTCGCCGCTGCGCTGGCTACGGCTGAGGACGACCCGGCGGACCACCCGCAGTCCCGTGGTGCGCGTGCGCCGGACCCCGATGTGCTGGCAGCCGGTCTCGATGATGTGGAAGCGCGTCTCGCTGCCGATCCGGCGGATGTTGCTGCGGCGGACGAATTACGCTTGCTCGCCAGCCGACTCGATTGGATCCCTTCAGGTGTAGCCAAGGAAGCTTTGTCAAAACGGACGGAAGCCCTTTGGGCGAAAATTGCAGCTCCTACCAGCCTGTGAAATTTTCGGAGCACAGGGTGGGTCGGATTGCGGCCGCAGAATTGCGCGCTCTCGCAGCTTGCCGTGGGATGGACGATTGGTCGATCTGCCCCATCGACTCGAAAGAATATTGGTTGAGAGTTCCGCAGAATGATGAGGAGATTTTCCGGAAACTTCCCCTGCTTGGCCGCTGGACTTCGGATTCCGCCGGAGCGCTTGTCCGCGACGGCCGCCGTGTACCCGAAGCGATTTTACCGAAGGACGGATGGCAACTGCTTTCCGCCTGCCTGAGCCTCACTCCGCCACTGCGAACCACTCCCGGAATGCCTCCCCCTGCGGTCGACTTTCATTTGGAAACCGATGAGGCAGGTCATCCGGCTTCCGCCGTGCTTTGCAGGACGGAAGTCTTCGCCGCATGGGCGGAAACCGCTTTCGTCCCCCGCCTTGAATGCCTGAGCTTCGCCTGCTGTGAGGATGGCCGCACGTTTGTCACAGGACAACCACTGCCCGCAGTTCCAGGCGCGGGATTTCACCAACTTGGAAAGCTGTGGCTTCCCTGCGGATACCGTTTACCGGATCACGTGTGGACGGAACTGATGGAGGAAATTCTCGGACTCGGAAGCAACCGCATGGCGATCATTCACCCGGACGGATGCCATGAGGAACTCGATGGGGAAAATCTGGTCCCCGCCACCCGCGCGGCGATCCGGACAAGCGTTCGCGGTGCCCAAGCAATCACCTGATCATGTTTTCCCACCGCACTACCAACTATGCCGCGCCTCCGCCCGGAACATTCTGGGCATGGAGCCCGGAATACGATGCGGTAGAATGGTATGATGGATCGACCCTGACCATGTGGCAGGAGCTGCACGGGGTGCTGAAATTTCTCGGCGATGACAGCGGGCTGCCTCCTCTAGGAGCGGTTTTACTCCTGCTCGCCGCCTGCCGGGACGAGTGGCTGGCGCTATGCATTCCGTTTCACGAAAAGGTGATGGGTATCCTCGCGGTGAAGGACAGTGAAGGCATTCCCGTGGAGCTGAAGCAGACGCTCTTGGGCGGACTCAAAACGGTGAACGATCTTCCCAAAGATCTGCGCACTTCCTTTCCTGCGAAATGCCTGTTGGTATCCGCACTTTTCGAAGGCGGACCGCACAGCCTGGCCAGGGATGAATCGAGAAAAATTCTAGAGGAACTCTCCATCCACGGCCCATCCGGTCTCCGGGATTCATTGCCACAAATGGATGCCAAGGCGCGTTTCCTCCGCGATCTGCGGGCACTAAAAATCGGCCTGGCACGTCACGATGCCGCCAGCCTGGAAGCCCGGCTCCGCACGGGACTTGAGGATTGTGAAATCCAAACGCCTCCTCTCGATGATCCTTCGGGGAAAAATCCGGGACAACTCCTGGACAGGCTCGCAACCACCGGCGGCGAGTGCGCTGCGGCGGCGGCCATCGCGAAGCAAACCATCGCGATGATCAATTTCCCCGGAAACTTCCGCACCCACGACGGCCTACCTGTCGGGGGCATTTCCGATATCACAAATTCGGGGACGCTGGATCGCTTGTTGCCGGGCGAATTGGCCGCAGACGATCTCATTCTCGCCGTGCGGTTGGTGCACAATGAAGCGCTCTATTTCCGCCGGGAAATCCCGCCGCAGGATCTCGCAGTCAGCCACACGGTTCTGATGGATCGTGGTCTGCGCCTTTGGGGAACTGCCCGGGTGGTCGCGCTGGGAGTTGCGCTCGGCCTGCGGCATCACCCCGCGCTGAACCGTCCCGGAGCATCCTTCGATTGCTTCGCTGCTTCCGTCGAGGGCTTTGATATTCTGGATCTAACAACCCAAGCCGGAGTCTATTCCGCGCTCGAGGTGCTCGTCCCGGCACCCGATCCTGATGCGTTTCTAACGGAATGGTTTCACTCCGTTTCCGCACTGGATGAAGATGCCGTGCCGGATGTTTCCCTGATCACTTCCGAAGCCCATCTCGGGAAGGCCAGCACATTGGAATTGCTGGCGGAAATCGCCGCCTGGATCCACGGCAAGGCGGGAAGCTTCCGGGTGGTTGAGCTCGGTCGCGAAGGCGGGTTTGAAGTCAGCTCGTGGTCGCCGGGTGGAAACCGGATTTTGTTCCGTGGCCGGATCGATCTCGATAAGATTTTCAAAAAGCCTGCGGAGCCTACACAACAATCTAAAGTTCCACCGCTACGATCCAAGCCGAGCACGTTGGAGGCATTGTTACCCATCTACGGCTTGGAAAAACTCCCGTTTCTATTTCCTCAAATCCCCCAGGGATCGGCAATCTTACCGCTTGATGATACTCCCGATTCACCCGTGATCGGAGTAACTTCCAATCGCCAACTCATGCGCTGGCCGAAGATCGGCTGGGGCGGCCAGGAGCTGGTTGGAAAAGTTCCCGGCAGGCAGCATTGGATGACGTGGAACGACAATAGAGAAGCCATCATCATTGCCTCAGGACATGGTTCGGGGGAAACAGTGCGGGTGTTTAAAATTGTGGAGGATCTCATAGAGGAGATCACGATCTGCGCCTCGAAACATCCGTTCCCCAGATTTGCCACAGTGAGTGGAGGCGCGGTATTGCTCGCATATTCCGATAGCATCGAAGCGATCTCGCTTGCTTCGGGAAATCGGCTATCCTCGGTGCCAATCGAAAAACTTCCGGCCAATCCGGTGGTTCACTATGATGGCGAGAAAATCATGATGATCAATGCCGGGGCGGATGTTCATCTCCCGGTCAAGGACTGGCCATTTGGCGACCCTTCCTGGCCCCACTTTATCATACCGGATGGTGTGACGATAGATTCCGGTTCCCTCAAGGTGAGATGCGCGGAGTTCACCTATGCATTCAGTCCACTGAGCATGACTTGGGACAAGGTGAAGAAATCCTCGATTTCATTCGCGAAGTTTGAAAAATACGATTTCAACCCGACCTTCGATTGGATGCCGACTGTCGCAGACCTTGGAAACGGATTCGAGGCATGGCTGGATACTCGTGGCATGCTCCACCTCCGTCAGCCGGCGAGCCTTGCTCCCTCTTGGAGCATTCTTCTCTCTTCAGTAAAAACGAGTGTCTGGAATTCCGACTGGGGTCTTTGTTCGATGGAACCCCGTTTGCTCTTTCCTGATGTGGAAGTGAACAGAGGCGCTGGAGCATATCTCCGCGATTTTCTAACCAAAAAGCCTGCCTCGCCATGAACCTTCCGCTCACTCTGATCCGCGTCAACCGCCCGGCTCCAACGGTCGCGGCGGGCTGGTTGGCGACGTCCGATCCCGCCGAGTGGCTCAGGGAAATTGCCCATTGCCGGGCTCAGGGATGCATCGTCTCAATTTTTCTAGTAGCTGCCTCCGCTGCCGATCCGCGTGCGGTGGGAGTCCTCCTGTTACCGCGTGAGAACGTGCCGCGCTTCCGTCCTCGGGTGTTGCCCTTGGGTGAAATTTTATCGGGAGTCTTTGCTCCGCTCGATGCCAGTCTTTCCGCAGGACTACTTCACAACGAACGGGAATTTTTCTTCTCCTCTACGATCAATTTTTTCCACCCGTCCATCGGCTTGGTCGGCTTCGATTCCAAAGACGAACTCGCGCCATCGAAGTTGTTATCCGTTTCCCCGGAAAGGGGCGACCTGTGGAATCTCGCCATCCCCGTAGCCCGGTTCGCCCCGGAACTCAAAGAGATCCTGATCGATGAACCGGAAGCTCCGGATGAAATGCTGGACAGCGCAGCGAAGGAGATCGGTGACCAATCGGACAAACCCTCGAAACTGGGTGGAGGTATTTCGAAAACGACAGTTATGCTCGGTCTTGGATTGGCCGGAGGGGCATTCGTAGGTGCAAGCCGCCTTCTCGGAGCCTTCGGAAAACAAGGCAGCTCCGCTGGAAAAAGGGCGTCTCCCAATCGCCTGAAAGAGTGGGCTGAGAAAAACTGGCAACACCTCGTGGACAGTCGCAGCCGTGAGATCGACCGCCTGATCAAGATGATGGAAAAAGATCCCGACGCGGGATTGCGCTTCGCATTACCTCTGACTGGGATCGAGCAGTCCCGTGGAGTTGCAGAACGCACATGGAAACTCGGCCAACGCGGAACCCGTTTTTCCCATGGCCACGGAGGCGGATCCATCGACGGCTGGGATCTTAAAAACGAGGCGCGACTCAAACTGGAGAAGCAATACCGCGATGCGGCTCAGCGGGAGGTCGCTTTAGGGCGCTTTGACCGCGCAGCATACATTTACGGGAACCTGCTGGGGGACTGGCACAGCGCGGCAAGAACCCTCGCCGAATGCGGTCGCCACCAGGACGCCATTTCCATCTATCTGCACAAGTTGAACGACCGGGCGGCAGCCGCGCGCAGCCTGGAAAATGCAGGCTTGTTCCTCCAGGCCGCCGGTATCTACGCCGAGTGCAAACAGTTCGAAAAGGCCGGTGACCTCCATGCCCGGCTTGGAAATGAAACGAAGGCCCGCGAGCTCTGGCATGCGGAAATCGACGCGCAGCGCGATCCGCTCGAACAGGCAAGGATTCTAACGGACAAGCTTGGCGACCAGGAAGCCGCCCTAAAAATTCTGGATGACGCCTGGCGATCCGGAAACCGGCCGGGAGAGGCGCTTTCCGCGATGTTCGCCATCCATAGGGAAAGGGCAGCGTTGGGGGACGGCTTGGGATTGTTGGGCAGGATGTTCGATGGGGAGGTGGGGTCTTTCCCTTTGATCGAGAAACTGAAACTCGGCCACGGGGAATGCGTCCGCTTCGATACACTGGCGTTCTCCAACGCATTTGAAAGCGAAGCATACCAACGAATCGCAAGAGCCTTGTCCGCCGGTAAGGGGGATAGCCCGGCACTGCTGGAATTCATGCCCAAGCTCGATGGCGCGGATCTTCTCCTCTCCCGCGATGCCAGGCGGTTTTCCATAAAAAAGGCTCCACCAAAAATCCCTTCGACTGGCCCGCCACAGGGAGCATTGCGGCCAACGCTAGTGATCGACCTTCCGGCAAACTTGCGCTGGGACTCACTGGCCACCTTGCCGGAAGGGGTCTCGATTGCAGGATACGGAAAGGACATGCTTTGCGTGGCACAACTGCGCGACGGCTCGTGCCATTCATCCGCGCTACGCACCCCGGACGATCCCGGAAAAAGCGAAGTGCAGCACGTGACTGTGACCTCCGGGCAGGGAACAAGCCGCCTGTTTCACTTTTCCAATTTCAAGCGTCTCCACTACCGCGCAATCGCCCGCGCAAGGACGCCAGCCGACGACGCAGTCGGCAGCCTGCGAAATGTCCTGGCAGTCTGTCCCTACGGAGATGAGGGAGATTTCGCCATGCTTCAACTTACCAATACTTCGTCATTGTGCGCAGGCATCTATTCCGAAGCAGCAAACCTCCGCCGTACCCTTCCCATCGATCTGGCTCCCCCGGAAGTTGCGGATCTGGATTGGCGGATGGCGGGTCGCGGTGGGCAATTATGCTTGTCCGCCGAGGGATTCGTCGCGTGGCGAAATCCCGATGGCGAATTCGTCACGATGAATGTCGGCGAAAGTCCCGGGAGCTTGCACATCTCGCCAGTGGAATCGTTGCCGGAAATACTGATTTCGCTCTCTACCGATGTGCTCCTGATCCAGGTCTCCAAAAACGGAAAAACAATGGAAACCGTAAATCTCTTTTCCGACCCTTCCCTATCCAAGCCTCCGGTCTCCTGCTATCTGCCAGATGGCTCCGTGGTGATCACACATGCAGGCGGTGGGGTAATCTATCCACAAGGAAATTGGCTAAAACCGTGCGCCACGGTTTTCATCCCGGTAAATTCAGGCAACCCGGTCGATATCTGCCCACTAGGCACCAACGGATTTGTCATCCTGACATCTTCCGGAAAGCTTGTGACCTACGGCGGTTGATTCGACGGACTAAACCTCTTCGTAGCCTTTTCGAACTTTCTCCGCGATGAGCTTCTGCACTTCGCGGAGTGCGCGGGCTTCGTCAGGAAAGGCTTTGGTTTGCGCCTGACCGTTAGTGCCGATTCGGCCGTAGCGGACGTTCATCTCAAGGCCGTTTTGGGAGATCTCCCAGAACTTCTTGGATTTCCCTTCGATGAACTCAAAGCGCCTTTTGTCCACGGATGGTAGAGGTTCGGGCGGTGGGGTTTCGGCCTCTGGCTCGGCGATGGTTTCTGGTTCCGGGAGAGGTTCGTCTTCGATTTCTTCCTCTTTTTCGTTTCGGAGCAGGCGCTCGATACGCTCGATCACGGATTGGGGTTCGTGCCACCAGTCTTTTGCAAGGATCACCACGACTTGCCAGCCGAAGGCTTTTAAAATCGACGGCTGGGTATGGAAACGTTCAAGGACACCGGTTTGGCCGGTCACATCGAGAAGGACGCCGACATGATGTTGGGCAGTATCGTTCGCACGCACGGCCACGTCACAGCGGAACCGGCTCTGACCTACCTGCGTATCCGCAGACCATCCGCGCTCACGCAGCGCAGCGGCGATTTTTTCAGCGAGGGTGGCGGAGGCTTGTTCGATACGGAGCGCCTGGCGTTTCAGCGGATTTAGTCCGTCCAAAACCTGCCTCGCCAGCGTGACGTCCCCGCGCGAGAGGCTCTCGGCGTAGTGGAGGAAATTTTTCAACGCGTTTGCGCCGTCGTTGTAATCGTTGGTGATATCGCTGTGGCGCAGGCTGCTCACCAGAACCATGTGCTGGCGGGCGCGGCTGAAAATCACGTTGAGCCGCTTCTCGCCACCGCGCTGGTTGACGGGGCCGAAGTTCATCAGGAGGCGTCCGTTGGGATCCCGGCCATAACAGACGGACATGAGGATGATGTCGCGCTCGTCGCCCTGGATGTTTTCGAGGTTTTTGACAAACAGCCCGCAGAACTGGTCGTCCTCTTCGCGGGTGTACTCGGCTTCGAGGAGCGAGGCGAAATTCGGATCGCCCTCGGCTAGAGAGTCCAGCGCGGATTCGATCTCGCCCTGTTGCGCCTCGCTGAATGCGGCGATGCCGATGCTGAGTTTGGTCGCACCCGTGAGCATCGTGCGGACGATATTGGCGATGGAGGCGGCCTCGCCGGCATTGCGGCGGTTTTCATAAGGCATGCCCTCGCAATGGATGAAGCTGATGGGTCGGCTCAAAATCGCAGGCACCTGCGCGGCGGCTTCTTCCGGTGATTTGATCCGGGATTCCCCCGCATCGCGATGGGAAATCTGGCGGTCGGGAATCGTGTAGAGCTCGCCTCCGTAGAAAGCTGCGTTGCTGAAACTGATGAGCGCTTCGTAGCGGCTGCGGTAATGCCAGGCGAGCAGCGTGCTCGGCAGGTTGCGCGCGCTTTGTGCGAGGAAGCTGTCGGCATCCATCAGGACGCTGATTTTTTCGCCATCGTCTTCGATCGTGATCTCGTCGTCATCATCACTTCGGGTGCTGAAGAAACTTGTCGGGGGAAGCTGCATTTCATCACCGACCACGATGACCTGCTGTGCGCGGTAGGCAGCGGGCACCGCCTCCTCGACCGGGATCTGGCTCGCCTCATCGAAAATGACGACGTCGAAAGTGCCCGCATCAAGTGGCAGGGTGTCTGAGACGGACAAGGGGCTCATCAGCCAGATGGGTTTCAAATCGCGCACCACCTGCCCGCTGTCCCCGGCGGAGAGATCGCGGATGGATTTGTAGCGCATCGTCTTGCCAAATTCGTGCTCCAACACGCGCCGGCCTGCGCTGAACGTCTTCTTGAAAAGCTTTTGCTCCGGGGTGAGCACCGAGGCGGACTGGCCCGCCACCTGCACGTGTTCCATGAAACGTTGGCGGGTCTGGTTGAGTATCCAGCCTGCGTTGTGATCCAGCCATTGGCGGTGCGCCTTGGCAACACGCTCGATCTTTTGTTTCAAAACGTGGCCGTCAAAACGCTGCAAGGAACGGTCGGCAAGATACAGTTCTCCAAGGGATTTCGCCGCACAGGCGGACTCGATTTCCTCCGCCGTGAGCTGCCGGGTTCGCACCGCGCGGGAGAGTTTCCCGGGCGCATTGGAAAGATCGCGAAGCGCGGGGAGCAACTCCGGCAGGGCATCCATTTCCTCCTGCATCTCGCGTATCGCGGAGGCGAGTGTCGCGAGGCTGTGCTCTTGCGGCTCGAACAATACGCTCCCAATTTCTTCTTGAAGCTCGGAAAATCCCGGAGCCAAACCGGCGAGTGTTTCCACTAGCTCAGCGCCATTTTCAGAAACCAGAAGTCTCTCGCGAAGCATGCGCGAGGCGGGTGATGCGTCCTTGGCGGAAAGTGCAGACAGTTGGAGCCGCAGCTCATCGGGATCGTTGTCAGCAAAGTCTTGCGCGCACTTTTTCTTCAGGTCTTCCACTTCGGACTCGGCCTGGTGCTCGCTCAAAAGATCGGAGAGCAGCTTCTTCCAAGTGGGTTTCACCGCGTGCTTGCTGAAGTCGTAAGAGACATTGAGAACCTTGCGCAGACGCCACCACGCAGGATTGAGGATACTGATGAAGCCATCCAGCTTTTCCGCCTGCTCCAGAGCGGAAACGGTCTCATCCGCCGGAAGTTTCGTCCGCCAGTTCGCGGTCTTTTTTTGCTCCGCTTCGAGTGCTTTTTTCTTCTTGGAGTAGTCAGAGCAGAGTTGGGAAAACTCAGCGTGAAGCGGACTGCTTTCATCTAATAGACCGAGCAGTTTTTTCCGGGCCAGTGGTAGCAACCGTTTTGTTGAATCCAGAAGCTGCGCGACTTCGCCGACCGAGTCCCAATGATCCATAGCCAGGCCGGTTTGTTGGAGGGCGTCATCGAGATCGCTGAGGCGCTGCTCCAGATTTACCAGAAGGTCGGGAGGCGTTTCCAGATCGTTCAACCAGCGCAGCGGATGGTTTGCGAAAACGGGGCTGGCACCGAGGTCTTCGAGCGCGCTGACGAGACGGATCACGGAGTCGCCACCCTGTTGCCAGTCGTTGTAATCCGGCAGTGCGTTGTCCAGCGGGATGTCCACCGCTTCTGCGGAGCTACGGAGTTCGATCAGGCGCAGCAGAAGCGGATTGGCATCCGCACTTGAGGTGGTAAATTTCTCCAACGCCTCCAACTCGGCCTCCAGCATTCCAAGCGCGGCGTCCCGTTTCGCTTCGCTCGTATCGGTGGAGTTGTTCGTCGCGAGCCATTGCTCATAGGTCTGCTTCAGATTGAGGATGAACTCCTTTTTATCCGTCTGGGAATCGTGGATGAGGCAGCAGAGTTCATCCAGCCCCTGCTGGCGCAAACGGTGGAACACCACATCGATGGCGGCGCGTTTCTCGCACACGAAGAGCACGCGTTTCCCCTGCGCCACGAAGTCCGCGATGAGGTTCGTGATGGTCTGTGATTTCCCGGTTCCCGGCGGGCCCTGGATGATGAAACTCTCTCCCGTCCGCGCCCGTGCGATCGCACCGGTCTGGGTGGCATCCGCAGCGATGATCAGATGCTGTTGGGAAGGTGGAAGGACGGGAATTTCCGTCGTCGCGACATCTTTGGGATCGAGCGAAAACACCCGGTCGAAAGCAGCATTCGGCATGTCGCTGCCGATGAGCTGGGCGTAGTCGCGCACGAGTGTCATCTTGCGGTAGTTGAAATTCGCCAAGGTCAGCGAGCAGAGATCGAACTCCCAGGAGTAGGGGTTTCCAGAACTGTCTTCGACCAGGGCGAACGATTTGGAATCCGCCACCATATTGAGCTGTCTCGGAACTTGTGGCGCACCCGCTAGACCACGCAGGGGCAGTGGGGACGGGATGACTTTCTTCTGGAAAATCTGCAAGCCCAGTGGACGGAAGTCCTCGCGGTCGTAGCTGTAGTCCAGCTTCGCAGCCCGCACGCCGCGACCTTTTTTCGCCATGCGGCGTCGGTATTGGTCCAGCCTTTGTTTCGCCCGTTCGTGGATGAGCTGGATACGCGGCTTCTCGGTGAGCGTGAGACTCACTCCCGGTTCGCTTGCTTGGATTTGCGCTTTCATTTTCTCGTGAAAGGAGGCGAGCGAAGTCGTACTCAGGTCTATCGTTTCCGGCAGATCGAGATCGTAGAGCTGCTTCAGGTGATGGCGGAGCGCGGGGTTCACCTCCGCTTCGGTATCGCTTGGTTCGAGCAAGTAGTGGTCTTTGACGCCTTTCTTTTTCGACAATCCGACAGGCAGCAGAAGCAGCGGCGAATGGATGCGTTCGTCCGGCGAATCTTTCAAATTGTGCCAGCGCAAAAAGGCCAGCACTAGACGTAGCTGCGAGAAGCCATACTCGGCGCGATCGCGGCGGGCTTCGCTGATGAGTTTGTCTAGCTGCCCGGGCAGGTAGGGAGTTTCCTCCATCCGTAGCCACCGGTTCAGGGGCAGAGTGTTTCCAGCACTGATTGCTTTCGAGAGGGATTCATGCCAGTAGAGAAGGCTTTCCGCTTTCACATTCCGGTAATCAAGCACCAGCGGGACACTCGCAACAGTGAGATTCAGCGTGGATTGGGTGCTCTTGAAATAGAGCAACTTGTTGCGACGGGAGACTTCGAAAAGACGGTCGCGCAGATGCGTTTGAATGATCGTCCGTTTGTCCTTTTTCGTGCCTTTCTCCAAACCGGGCAGCTCGGCGAGATTCATGTCCACCGGCTGATCCCGGTATGTCTCCAGCTTGCGGATCAGCGATGGCAGATCTTGCGCTCGCTTCGCACGAAGCAATTCCGTCATTTCCGTGATGACGATCGCCAGCACCGGATGCAAACGGCTCGCGAGGCCGAAGAGGTTCCTCCGCGAGTTCGTAAACAGAGCCACGTCCTCCGGGTCGCTGAAATCCAGCCCGCAAGCCACGCTGGCGAGGATCAGCCCCAGCGAATGCACATCCGTCAGTTCATCGTGATGCCCGATGGAGTGCTCCCAGGTCGTGTAACCTGTTAGATAAACCGGACGAGTGATTTCAGCATCTTCAGCCCCGACATCGAGGCTCGTGACACTTTCTACAAAAGTATCGAGATCCGTTTCCCGCCTGGCTTCGCCGACCACTTCCAGTCCACGCGATTGCGATGCCTGCAACTCGGCCAAGCGACTGCCATTGCTTTCTTTGGAAACTCCCGCTTGGGAAGCAAGCCCGAGCGCGCGCCCGTCATGCACACGGATCGCGGCGAGTCCTTTAAGAGGAGCCACGTTGCCCGTTCCGTGGATCGCGAGGACTTCCCGCATCAGCGGCAGCACCGCAGCAAGCACGTCTTCCGTCTCGAATCCGCCACGCTCAAATCCGGTTGTTAGAAATTCTGGGAACCCGCTCATGCCATCGCCTCCTTGAGTTTCTTCAGATCCTTCGCTTTCAGCTTGAGCTCCTTGGTGAGCATTTTCTCAAAATTCCCCAAGCTCCCCAAGTCACGGGCGATTTTCAGGCAGCGAGAGATTGGCTGATCGTCCATGTCTGGATCGACCGCACAGAAATCGAGCATCACCTGTATGAAATATTCGCGGTGCGACAAGGGTAGCTCCGCTACTTCGGCGATGATTTTCGCATCCGGAGCTGGCTGGAATCCGCGAAAAAACTGGCGGGCATGGGCGAGGATGCTTTCGGACTGGAACCATTCAGGCTCTAACAGGTTTATCAAGAACCTCCGCGTGAGCGCGGCCACCTCCGTCTGCTGCACCAGTGTCATCCCATCCAGCCCTTCATTGGATTCGAGCATCTTGGAAATGGTATTTTCCAAATCCGCATCCTCCTCGACCCAGAGCTGAAGCGCATGAGCGCGGATAAAAGTCTCCGGATGGCTGAACTGATCCATCTTTGGTTTGGACTTGGAAAAAATTTCCTTCGCCTGGGCCAGATAGCTTTTCGCGCTGACCTGCGAAAGTCCGGTTGTCGTTTTCACCAGCCCGCCGACAGCCGCATCAAGGCTTCCCGTGGCCAGGTATGCCCCACGGTCTGCGAACAGCTCCGTCGCCAAACGCCATACTCGTGCACTGTTTGCGTGGGCTGGCTCCGCCTGCGGATGGGATGCCGAAGAATGCAGAATCCGATCCGCGAGAAGAAACGCCCCGTCTTCGATCTGCCAGAGAAGGTGGTGCGAAAGTTCATGGCCGATCACGCCACGCAGCTCGTCTTCCGAAAGCAGCGAAAGGATAGGACCGGAGAAAATCACATGCGCCTCGCCCGGCAGATAGCAAACAGAGGCGTTCGCATCCGCCTGGTTCTGCGCCTGATAGACAAACACGGCGACGTCCATTTCGAGCGCCTCGCATGCCGATTCGATTTCCCGAAAAACCTCCGGATGCCCCTCGGCGTCCATGCGGTAGGTATCGCGCAAAAGGGAAAGGCGAACCTCTTCTGCATCCGTCGCTGAATTTTCCTTTTCAGCGAACCATTTCCATACCTCTTTTTCTTCCTTCCGCAGCCAATCAAACAAGGCACGGTGTTGGGAGAGAGGAATGAACGGCCTACGCATCGCAAGCACTCAAGCGGAGAGCAGGAAACGCGTCAATCGTTTGCCGCCCTATCACCTATAACAATTTCAGTAACCTCGTCAAAATTACGTATTAAGTCCACAACAGTTGGGTCGTATATTTCACATCGTTGCCATTTCCAACCTTACCTTCATCATCACAGCTGCTCTATTGATCGCCGGACTCACACTTTGGTTCTGTTATTTCTGACAACCACCGCCTGGCAAGTCCTGCCCTCCGAACTGCCTAGGGCATTCCCAGACGCTCAACGAGAGTTTTGGCGGCCTTCGTATTCGGATGCTCTTCCCCAAAGACCTTCGTTAGCCCTAACTATGCTGACGTAGCGAAATTCAAAGCCTCCGGTTTCTTCCCCTGAGCTTCCAGACAAAGTGACAGGTTGTAGCAGCTTTGAAATACATCGGGGTGCTCCGAGCTGAGGACACGGTAGCGGATGGCCAACTCGGCACGGTATTATTCTCTGCCTCCACGTGCTTGCCCTGGGAATCGAGTGCGTTTGCGAGGTTCATCCGACTCACCAAGGTTTCGGGATGCTCCTTGCCAAGGATCCGCTCACGGCTAATCATCACTGAGCGGATTAGGAAAATTGCATCGTCAACCCTCCCGGTTTGCCAAAGGATCTTTGAGAGACTGTAGAGAGTGGCAAGTGTATCGACATGCTCGGAACCAAACTGCCTTTCCCGAATTTCGAATATCCTGCGGTAAAGTGCCTCCGATTCCACAATACGGCCTTGGGCGTTAAGCACGTCCGCCAGATTGGACATTGTGGAGAGCGTAACGGGATGTTCGGTTCCGTAGGCAGCCCTCTGCATCTCAAAAAGGGTTCGGTATTGAGTCTCTGCCTCCGACACTTTTGACTGAGCCATCAAGGCGCTAGCGAGCTTGTCACGCACAGACAAGGAAATGAGATCAGGGTGATCTTGGGAGGTTTCTGCTCGATCCAAAATCTCACGGTAGGCGATTTCTGCTTTGTCATAGGCTCCTTGAGCGAAGTATGCGTCGGCCTTTTCTCTATCCGAGATACCCGGCTTTTTGACAATCCGCTCTGCGAACGATGTAAGTTCTTTCGACAGTGTGCCCTTACTTAGGTTCAAACGCCTTTCGAGTATTTCGTAAGCGCGGTTGAGCCTTCCCTCTTCGTCTTCTTTGGGATTTGTGTTTGAAATCTGTGCGGGTGAGACAAGCAATTCGTCAATATTGCCAACCGGTGCGGTTGTGTTCTGGTTCGCAATCACTACCGGGAGCTGCTGCATCGCGGAAATCAATGCAATGTTTTGCTCCTTGATAAGATGCAGGCTGTCCGAAGCCCTCTGCTGTTTCAGCCCGACCCATGACATCCCGATGATGACTAGTAGGAGTAGGGTCAGGATTGCGGCTGCCCACTGCTTTGATCGGCGGCGGAGCTTGGCGAGGTCGTCGCGGAGCTTGAGGACGATGTTCTCGGTGGTGAGGAGTGCGGGGGAGTTGTGGTAGAGGCCGTGGTGGGCTTTGACCTAGATGCGGTAGTCGGCCTGGAGTCTTTTTAGGTCTTCGGGTTCGTCGGCGGGTTCGTCGGCGGGGCAGTCGGTGGGGTGGTGTTCATCAAGGATGATGTACCAAACTTTCTTGCCCTTGGCCTTTGCCTAAAGGGCTTCATACTGTGTATAAGAGACCGGGCCGAAGGCCTCGTCCGGCTTGTCGGGGCGATGTCCTGCCACTTGGGCTCGTAGCCGAGGGCGATGAGGGTCTTGGCGACAAAGTCGCGCGTGGAGCATAGCTCCCTGCTGACGGCGGAGATGAAGATGACAGGGCAGGAGGACATCCGTTCCGGAAGATGACAGTATTCTCCTCAAATGGCAAGATGCATGGACTCGCGGATTGACCACACTCCCCGCCGTTCACACCGCATACCTAATATTACTCAGCGTTGGTGGTCGACTTTATGGAACCGGACGAGATTCATGAGAAACTCCAAACCGCCACCTAACTGGCAATCAACTGAGAAACCAGGAACTAACGGTGCATTTTTTTCCGCATTCTCGACATGAGGAAAAATTTACTCATCATGGAGCGGAGAATATGAATTCCCCCATCGTCCCTCCCGTATTCATCGTCGCATTTTCCGGTCACCGTCCTAAAAACGGAATCGAAGGACGTTCGCCCGCCGATCTCGTAGACTGCCAACCTCTCATCGAACAGGCTCTTGCTATGATTCAGAAGCAAGCCTCAGAAGCAGACGGCATCGTCCATCTACTGATCAGCTGTGCCGAGGGATCCGATCTCGCTGCCTGCCGGGCTGCTGAAGCACTCAAGATCCCGGCTCACCTCATCCTCCCTCTACCGGTTCATCTCTTCGCCGATGATTTCAAGAATTCCCCCGATGCTTGGGCGGAAGCTCAGGCATTCATCGAAAAGGCACGTTCCCTCCAAGATGGCTGGAGCCTTCGTATCGCCAAAAGCACTCACGAACGGCCAAACGAATCTCCGGTAAAGGGCGCGAGTTGCTACTCCGATACCAACCAGGAAATCCTTTCTCACGCGGACGCCCTCATAACCGTTGCCCTCGATGTCGATTCACCACCCTCCAGCACCTCGGGAGCGGAGCAAGTCTGGCACGATTCAGCCCTGCGCCGACTCCCCCGCATCAACATAAACCCCGCTACCAAGACACTCGGAGAAGCCTTTGATCTTTCCCGCCTCACAGATCCATCCAACAAACGATCCGGACTCGGACTCCTGCGAGCCTTTCCCCATCATCTCGATTCGCTCTCCTGCACAGGAACAGATAAATGCCTTCAAAATGCGAAAAATGCCTTCTCTGAAAAGGCCGGAGGTTATGCAAAAAGCGTTCGTAACAGCCTCCGCGACACGATCCTACTTCATGGTTCGGCATCCCTCCTCGCTGCTCTCGCCTTGGCCTATGCCCTGACAGCCTACAATATTCACCTGGAGAAAATCATTTTCCTCGTCCTCACCATTGTCGCAGCTGTCGAATTCCTACTGATTTTGTGGGCTGAAATTCTTCATCGTGTCATGCATCACAGGGGTGAGGCTTGGCTGGAGTGCCGGGCTGCCAGCGAAGTCCTCCGCATGCTCATCGCCACGAGACCACATAGCGACCCACTCCAAACCCACGTCGAGAATCACGGCCTCGACTGGCGCCGCTTCGCCCTCTCCATCAGCGCCGCATGTGGTGTGCCGAAACCATTCCAAAATCTCAGTGATGCCAAGGCGGACTACCTTGAAAAACGTATTAACAACCAGATCAAGTATTTCACGGGACAGGTAATCAAAGCCCGTCCGAAGTCACGTCTTCTCCACCGGGGTATGCGCTGGTCTGCATACCTAGCCCTCGTATTCGTCCTCGCTGCAATCGTTAGCAAGGGAATGCACTGGAGCCACCTCCACCATCACCCGGACTCCCACGAGATCGCTGCTTTCAGTTGGCTCAGTTTTCTCCTCTACTTTCTTCCAGTCGCCCTCCCCCTACTCACAGGCGTCTTCCTCGCTCTTCGCCAAGCATTCGACCTCAGCCGCCGCGAGCACCGCTTCTATCTCATGAAGGATCTCTTGGAAGAACTCAAGCACGACTTAGAAGCCGCTCACACCCCCTTCGCCTTCCAACAGGTCATCTCCCGCACCGAACAAACCCTCCTCAACGAGCGATTGGAATTTGACGTCGCTCAGAAAATTGGGATGGAACATTGATTTCAAAAAACTAAGTTATCCCGTGCCCTAGCATTACTAATTCTTACTGTATATGACTACCAGCCGCCCTGACATCTTCGTTTCCGCCACATCCGGCGATCTCGGCCATATCCGCCTACTTGCCAAGGAAGCGTTCTTGTCCATCGATTGTCATCCCGTCGAACAGAAAAACTTCCCCCCTGATTATCGTTCGGTTGAAGAAATGCTCCGCGCAAAGATCGCGGCCTGCGATGCTGTCCTCCACATTGTTGGCATCCGCTATGGAGCTGAACCCGATCCCACCAGCCTTCCTGATGGCCAGACTCGCCTCTCCTACACCCAGCTCGAAGCCCAGATCGCCCGCGACCTAGGTAAAAAGCTCTATCTCTTCCTCTGCCCCGACGACTTCGTTTACGGCGATTTCCCGGCAGAACCTGAGGAACAACAAGCCCTCCAACAAGCCTATCGCGCTCGCGTACGCGCCGATAAACAGCTCCGCACCAGCATTCGCGATGACAACGACGTCTCACTACGTGTCCGGGAACTGCAGACTCAGATCGAATCCCTCCGTCACAGCGTCACCACCCTTGAGGATTCTGTAAAAGGCACGAAGACATCCCACACCCGCCTCTTCGTGCTCGGGGTGATGGGGCTCCTCATCCTCGTGGCCACCACCGCCATAGCCCTTCACCTCAATCAGAAATCCGACCAACAATCCGTCGACACGCAGCGCATTGAGGGCAAGCTCGACCAGACCCTCGACTCCTTCTCCCGCGAGCGCGAGCTCCTCACCAAAGTCCTCGACACCTCACTGCGCAAGAACGCCGAATTCGAGTCCCTCACTCCGGCTCAACGATTCGACGCGGCACTCCGCCAGATCGCTCTCGAAGAAGGCATCCCCGCCGACCAACTCGAGTCCACCCTCGACATCTACGCCGCCAAAGTTAAAG
>JAULKP010008859.1:0-14263 GCA_032356005.1 Ulothrix subflaccida
AGTAGTCATAAGAGTGTTGGTAATGAGAGAAGCTGCAGCCGACACACAACTGCCTATATTGCCCTGATCTACATAGTAGAAGCTGGAGCCAGCTTTCTCATAGTTGTTATGAAGGCATACAATTTTGCCCTTGCCAGTATTTGTAAGAAAAGACGCTGCAGACCCAAACACACCGACTTGGGATTCTACAGCGTCTACTGCGTCGGGTAGGTCCACCCACCCGGCCATGTTGTATGTATACATTATTTAATCCCGGCTTTAAGACCTTCACAAATCTGGAATAGTTCTTCGGCTAGATCTGTCTTATTCTCTGGGGTGAAATCGGCATAAGTGTCAGTAACAGGATCTGCGAATTTGGATAGGTCAGTAGCTACTGTAAAGGCTTTGTTCCCCTTAGTTGGCATAACCTTATCTCTGACTGATCGGAATCTGACAAAAACATCACCAAAGTCTTTAGACCCAGCAGAATCTAGTTCTTTGACATAGATATATGCACCCTTGTAAACGGTATACCACTTTCGGCAGTCTTGAACAGACATACCATCTTCTTTTACCGCTTTAGCTACAGATTCTTTGTCAGCACCAAGTGTCGAGCAGCTCATCAAGACCAGCAAGACGAGCGTAGTCAGTCTACTTCGCATTTTTGATCCCCGTATGAATGTCGTAAAATCTTGTGTCAATTTCCTTGATCAGGGCCAATAGTTCGGTATTCCCGATGGCGACAGCCCTGTTTCTGAGGTGGCGTAGAGCGTCCTGATCGGCATCTTCATCGTTAGATTCAGACTTGCCAAAAATTGCAGGTAGCTTGATCTTGTCCTTGAGGGAACCGAAGGCGACCTTGATCTTGTCCCACATTGCAATAATTGCAATAAGTCCACCACCAACTGGGACCTTATTAGCAATAAGAAAATCGATAATGGCTTGCATTACTTGTTGTCCTTCAAAAATCTTAGCGAAATTTCGCTTACTATCGTTAGTACAACGGTCGCGATTCCGGAGTGTTCCCCAAACATTTCTGGCTTCACATTGGCCAGAAGAGACGTAACTACTGTAGCAAGTCCCATAAGGATTGCTGTGCGAGTAACTTTAGCCAGATCAACAGAGTCTACTTTACCAGCAGGACTATCAGATGGTTCTGACTTGCCGAACATTGCATTTTTTAGTTTTGACAAGAAGTTCATAAGGTTTCACCTTGAAAAGGCGGGGGACTTTCGTCCCCCACGCGAGTGAATATTAACCAGTAATTGCCTTGTAGTCATCCATGAATGGAGTCAGAGATCCCTGCATGTAGACCAATTCTCCGGGAATAGATCTGTAGGTGACGAACTGTCCTTGGTCACTTGATGCGGTAGCGTTATTGGTCGTAGACCTAAACGTATCGTTCAGAGAAGAAGGAGCGGTCGTCCAGTTGGTTCTCTTGCCAGAAATCTTAGTAAAGCTGAAGTATCCCGCCCGAATGGCCGTAGAATACTTGTAGCCCCAAGATTTCTGCTTAAGAGCAGTTCTCTGTCGGAACGAATCCGCACCAGTGATCTGCAGAGATGTATTAGCAATACCGTTGATGGTAGTGCTATATCCGTAGATCAAGAAGGCGTTTGGATCGTACGCAAAAGTACCAGCGGCCAGTGCTTTTTGGGCACTATAAGCATGGTAAGTTCCGCTAGCTTCAATAACACGATTACGTCTTGTGGACATAGTGCTATTCGTAACGGTATCCTTCAGATTGAGTGTCTGTGTAAAAGGACTACCAGTCGTTACTGTTGTAGCGTCCGTAATCATCATCGCACAACCACCAAGTTGCTCTAGAGGCGGTACTCCTGTCCCCCTACAGCTAACAACATAACCAGTTGGCAAAAGAGCCATGGCAAATCTCCACAATATCCATCCCAAGTGTCCAGTAAAAGAGAATTCCTGTCTTCCTAAGAATAAATACGCTTAGACCTCATCTGACGTCAATATATTGATTACGCCAGAAGACTTCAGGTCTGTTAATTTTGCGTCATAACCATCGTCAGCTTCTGTATCGGAGGTGATGGATCGGTAAGATCCATCCTCATACACCCCAATTGCCCATTTCCTTTTACCGGAAATCTCTGAAATAAGCTGGGCAATTATACTATGCTGGTTTACGTTTAGAGCTAATTCTACCTGCGGTCTTACGTCGGTAAGACTAAACATTTTGCCAATTCCGATGAAAAATCGATACCTGCTCACGATTCTGAGCACCTCGATGCCGTCTACCATGTCTAGCTCGTTCTTGTCTGCCTCTGTCAAATCGAAATTTGTATGACAGAACCAGCAATCAAACATATTGCTAGGAGACATAGGCTCTTTTGGATCAAATTGACCCAATGGGGTTCGGACAGGACCGGAGAGATCAATAAGTTGCATAGCTGGATGATCTTCATCGATATCGTCCATATCGTCAATATCATGATCCTCTTCAGGGATCTCATCAACCCATCTTTCCCATGCTATTTTTCGTTCTTTCATGGTATGTACTCGCTTGGTTTGATTGCTTTGTTGACAGAATTAACAAAATAGTCGGCTTCCATAATCAGCCCACCTTCTCGAATCTTTGTTTCTATGATAGAGAAGCAAGAGTTTCTCACTTTGCCGTTTAGTACTGAGTCAGCTATTCTGGTCAGACTATTAATGTCCTCAAAGCCAAACTCTACTCTTAACTCGCCATCTTCTACGTAGAAGGTAAGATAATCAGGCTTAGATACAGGTTTTGGTGATTTCTTCTGCCAGAACATTGGTTGATAGCTCCCAAGAAAATTGGCTGGCACGATCTACTGCTGCTTGGTTTAATTTTAGATCAGATCGGCCCCTATGGACATTTCGCATGTGTTCAACTAGTTGGTCAAAGCTATCTTGTGTGAATTTTCTCCATTTTGAGAACCCGCCAAAGAAGACACCATCATAGGCTGTTTCAAACTCATTTTTCATTTCAACGAGCTTACAAGACTCATTGACAAACCCAGTGTGCCCGGTACAATTAGTGATGATGACTTCCTTGCCGCACCCCATCATTTCGAGAGCTTCCATGTTCCAGCCTTCGGCCCTTGCGGGGAAAACTGCACAATCAACTTGCCTCATTATATTATACACATCTTGGTGGGTGTTTACCCTCGGAATTATCTGAACCCGATCTCCAAGTTTCGACTCTAGATACATACGCTCCCAAGCCCTAACCTGTTCTCTGTTGAGAAAATGATTAGTCGGCATCATTACTAGGGTAACTTCATCATCTTTTTCGAATGCTGCATTAAATGCTTTGATTAGGACATCGTGCCCCTTTCTGATCTCCCATTTTCCGAAATTACCGAAGATTGTATGGGTTCCCGGCTCTGGAGGACTCGGTAAAAAGATAGATGGGTCGTAACCAAGTGGGACGACAGAGGCCTTCACTCCTGATCGGGCACATACATCAACGGCCCATTGTGTTGGCACCAATAGTTTGTTTGGGTATAGTAGGTTGTGGGCTTCTACCTCAGATAGGTCTTCCAGCTCGAATACCGTGAAACCTATTTTGGGCTCACCAGTAAATCCGGCCATATCGTTTGGGTGCCATAGCCTAAGAGAAGGGGCCTTGTGATGGAATTTGGTATTTGCTACCGGGAAACTTGACTCATGTTGTGTTTGGCCGATTGGCACATGTCGAACATCCCATCCCATTTTGAGCAAATACTTCAGTGTATAACTACCATGAAGACCAAATGACGTCCCGTTGTACCCGAATGTGAAGTTTAGATTCATTAATATCCCAAGAACTTTCTAATATCTTCTTCTGATGTTTCTGCTAGATAGCAACGAAACCCACGAGAGTCTCCACGGAGAGTATTCCTATCATCTCCAGAGTCATACCAAGATTTCCCCGGCTCCACCAAGAAGACGAGCCTATCGCTTTGAATTTTTAGTTCACCACGGAACTTGGACGTAACAGAAGAGAAGAGGTCTTTCATCGCATCCTCTTCTCCGAATCCCATACAGACGATATCTTCACCTTCGTAGTAGTATTCGACAAAAGCTTCCACAGCCCACATAGTCATTCCATGTAAACCTTTAATCTGTTGGCCGTACTCTTAAGGGCTAAGCCTGCTTCCTCGTGGATATGGGAATCTTCTTCTTTACCGATTTTCATTAAGAATTCGGCAAATTCAATGAGGCCTTCGTGGCTCCGACTACACATCGGTCCTGTTTTCAGTCGGACTATGGCAGCTTCCAAGGAAATCACCCTCTGTTGGAGTATCAGGACTTCGTGGCTCGTCATTGCTTATCTCCTGTCGTAATTCGGCCATCAGTTTCGCAAACTTTACTTCCGCACGAATTCTTTCGCGTTTCTTTGCAAGCTTCTTTTTTACAGCAACTTTTCTGGCCGCTGTCTTCTTGCTTCTTAGTTTCTTTTTCGACATAATTAAATCCCATAATGAGTTCGTGAGGAAGTCGAATTATCGAGTACGGTTCAGAGCTGTTCTCTACAGGAGACATATAGGATACTTCTTAGAGGGATTAATGTGTGCTCCAATTTCTCTAACTCGTTTCGAACCGATAGCTCGAAGCAATGGTCGTCGATATTGGAAGCACACAAATTGTAGAACTGGTCGATAGCCTTATCGGCTACGTCATTATCGAGCACAGATGATATCTGTGCTCCGTTATTTAGTACGACCAGTATCTTTTTCAAAAGTCTGCCTTAGAAGCTTGGGTTTTATCTTCTGAGGTAGTCGACTTAGGCTTCCTCCAGATTTTTTCGAAATGGTCACAATAAATCACCATGCCACTTCTTGGTGTTCCGGCTGAATCTGTGTACTCGTCTAAAGCAAGTTGCCCAGTCACACAGAGTCTATCTCCGACTACCGGCTCGAAATAGTCAATGTCCCCAAGTCTCTCTCCGAAGATCTTAACATCGAAGAACATGGTCTTCTGACCATCCTTCTTATCACTATAGTTTGAAGCCAGCCGAATTATGGCGAACTTTTTGTCGGAGAAGACTTTTGCTTCCTTAACTACATTACCATGTACAATGATCTGATTACCCTTCATGTCGCACCTCGCAAAAGAAAAATGGAAAATCCCAATTTATTTTAGCTCCGACCGGCCAAGAAGTCAATGAAACCTTGACCACTCATCCCAAAATTGCTATACTAGGTGTAAGCGAAAGCTTCTGAGTGGTGGTCGTCCAACTTTGCAGGCTCAAACAGCAATCGGGCACAGTGAAAAGAATCAGCAGAGATGTCGAGGAGTGGAGCGTCGTGTAATAAAACTCTTGTCTGTGTAAATCCAGCAAGAGACCGTGTCAAGGCGTCCGGTTTCTAAGATAGCCAAGACAGTTCTGCTGACTGAGTGTTGAAGAGGTGCCGTCCAATACCGCAGGAGGCACACCCAAGGAGCCTGTCCAGAGTGCCCGAAAGAGCACAAAGAGGTAGTGTTGAATACCACACCTCCCTGTCAATCGGGGTCTGGAACCACCATGAGATACCCAACAGGCCGGAGGGGGCACAAAGCACTAGGAATCACCTCTCAGGTGAAGAGGATTGGGGAGCGGTGCATACTGACTACACTTACTAGATAGGTCGAAGAAATGGGATACGAGATGAAGAGCGTAACGATACAGGGTCTGGACATGTATTATTACGACAATGGGTGTAATGTTGAAGAATGGCTTAAGCAAGGTAAACTATATGGGGAGGGGAATTGGGAGATCCTTAAATCGCTTAGGATTGATAATGGGCTCATTATTGATGCTGGTGCCCATATTGGTACTTTTGCTATGCCAGCGATGAGAGATGGGGCCGAAGTTGTAATGATCGAAGGGGCTCAAAAGAACGTTGAGTGTCTCAAGAAGACATTCCGTTGGGGGCAAGAGATTCATCAGGCAATTTTGGCTGACTCAGTGCGAAAATGCAGTTTTACGAGGGATAGTGGCCCGTTCGGATGGATGGAGGTCGACCCAGACGGGGCATTTACGACTAGCACAATCGACTCAATTATTGCTGGTAGGAAGGTAGCAGCTATCAAGCTCGATATTGAGGGCGGCGAAATCTTGGCTCTAGATGGAGCCAGAGAAACATTGGCGAGAGATAAGCCACCTATCTTGATGGAGGTTAATGGTTACTGCCTAATGCAACATGGCCACAGATGTGAGGATCTACTAAAGCAGGTTAGAGAGCATGGATATGCCTGTTTCGTGATGATGAAATTGGAAGATAGTCTCATGATCAGGATAAATCCAGATGATCTGTTCCCCTTCTGCAATACTGACGTGATTTGTGTACATGAGGAAAAACTGCACAATTATGTATTTGAAAAGCACAATACTATGGCGTCAGAGTCTATCTCTGGATTGGCCAAGTACATATGCTCAAGATCTAATGATGACTGCAAGCTGTATTTCAAATCAATAGGGGTTACTGTATGAAGTATGTACATTTGGATGATCAAGCTATCAAAATCGGCGGGACTAATCTCACAAGCTTGGCCCTGTTTGAAGATAGGCTGGATGACATAGTAGTCATATCATGCCCAGATCTCACAATTGAGTTGGTCGAGAGATATTCTGATCGGCTATGGATCATTGGCAACATCATAGGACTTGCAGGCCTAGACAAGAAGATCATTGACAGATTGTTCGAAGTTAACTTCGTCAAGATTGAATTTGATTACAACTACTGCCCATATAGGGGTGAAGTTCCCCACAAGATGAATGGGAATGAAGTATGCAATTGTCCCCATGGGAATGGGCATCCCACCCTATCGAGGATCTACCAGTTCATTCCAGAGCGAGCCAAGTGGATATTCTACATGTCGGAGCGACAGAGATGCATCCATGTATTTCATATCCCCAATATCAAGCTTGAGAAGACTTCTATTTTGTCTTCATGCTTCTCGAAATCTCAGCTCGCCCTCTTCGACGAGAAGAAGGAGCAGAGGCTCCACAATGGTAAGTGGGCTATCTTGGGCGGATTTGGTGGATGGCACTCGCAGGCTAAAGGGCTTCAGGAAGCTATCAGCTACTGCGTAGCAAATTCGCTAAAGTATGATATTCTTCCGATAGCAGAGTACGAAGTACATATCGATAGGCTATCGAACTATAAGGGATTGGTATTCCTACCAATTGTTGATGATACCTGCCCTCGCTGCATCATTGAGGCTAGACTGATGGGGCTTGAGATCATCACTAACGCCAACTCCCAGCACGTCACAGAGCAATGGTGGAGAGATGGGCAAGTAAAAGAGTATATTTCGGGCCGACCTGCTGAATTGTGGAGGATCATAGATGATCTATGTACTAATTCCGTGCTATAACTGTGCGGCCTCTATCGAGTCCGCTATAAAGTCAGTTCAGGACCAGACGTATTTTGTGAATCAGCCATATCGAATTATCATCATAGATAATAACTCTACTGATAATTTGGCCGACATCATGGAAGATCAGGATGGGGAGTATATTGAGTATGTGAGATGCTCGACTCAGGGGGTGGCCCCAGCCCTGAATTTGGGATTGGCTCACGCACTCTCGGATGATAGGACCACCCATATTGCTCGCTTAGATGGAACAGATACTTGGCTCCCCAGTAAAATAGAAGATCAGATGGAGCATATGGAGAAGTATGATTTGGATGTCTGTGGGACTTCCATGAACTTTATTCATAAAGTCGGAAGTTCTGAAGTCCATTATCCTACTACTCACGCTGAGATACGTCGGTATCTTGAAAATGGCCACAATCCCATAGCCCATCCTTCTGTGCTGATTAAGAAAGAGCTATTCCTTTTTACTGGAGGATATGATCAGGGGTATGCTGGGGCGGAAGATCATGATCTGTGGGTCAGGAGTATCAACCATTTTACGTTTGGGAATCTGGAGAAGGTATTGGTAAACTATACTTTTGAGGATAAGGACAGATCTAGTGGAGACGGGAATGCTCAAAGATCGTCGGTGAAATTGAGGATCGTGTAATGTATGTGACTAATACTCTATGCGGTGGCCTTGGCAATATGATGTTCCAGATGTCGGCTGCGTGGGCATACTCACGAAGATTCGGCAAAAAGTTCAGGTATGCCCGACATATTGGGTCCTCGCACGATTCAGATCTGAGCCTCTTCAATTTTGTTACGACTAACTTTATCAAATGTAGCAAGGGGATAGAGTTTAGTTTCTACAACGAGGCCGATTTTTCCTATTCTCCTATCCCACAGCTAGATGGCAACATATCTCTTGAGGGGTACTTTCAGTCATCTAAGCACTTTAGCGACGTGCTAACCAGAAGAATGCTTCGAGAGAAGTTCAATTGCTCTTCTAGGAAGGAAAGATATCCCTTCATTCACATTAGACGTGGCGACTATGTAGGCAAGAGCAACTATCATACGGTATTACCTTTGTGCTACTATGAATCGGCCATGTCACTTGTAAAATCTGATAAGTACTATGTTGTATCAGACGATATGGGGTGGGTCAAAGATAACTTTCATCATGATAGTTTCGTCTATTTCGATGAGCCAGCGATTGACTGCTTTCAGCTTATGGCTTCGTGTGACAGGGGTATCATTGCCAACTCCACCTTTAGTTGGTGGGGAGCTTATCTGTCGCACTCGCCTAGAACGTATGTCGCTCCCAAGAATTGGTTCGGGCCAGAGGGTCCGAGTAAGCACGATTTGTATGAAAAAGATTGGATCATACTATGAGGTTTTCGATCTGTATACCAACTTGGGAGCAGCATGGAGTAGGAACATATTTTCTCACTGATCTGCTACACTCAATCGAGAGGCAGACTTTTGAGGATTACGAGATCGTTATCTCAGACCACAGTAAAAGTGAAGAGATCTCCGATTACGTCTTGGGCAGGGACAAGCTGGTCTATGTGAGAAATGAAAATGACTACGGGAACGGAGTAGCCAATCTGAATAACTGCTTGAAATATGCCTCGGGCGAAATCATCAAGATTATGTTCCAAGATGATGTGATGTTCTCTGCCAAGTGCTTAGAGGGGTTTGATGCTGCTTTTAGTAAAAAGACTGAATGGGTAGTGTGTGGTTGCAACCACACTCGGGATATGGTCAATTTCTATCAGACTATGGTTCCATCATGGGGTGATAGACTCATTGAAGGGGTCAACACGATTAGTTCGCCTTCCGTGCTGGCGATTAGGAACGAAGACATAGAGCTTTTTGATGAGAAACTCACCATGATGATGGATATTGATTACTATCTCAGGATGCACAAAAGGCAACCGATGACTATAATTCCCGATTGTCTTATTACCAATAGGCAGCACCCGAATCAGATTAGTTCTAGGTATAATCTTGATCTCAAAACTGAGATTGATTACGTTAAGAGGAAGATGGGAGTATGATCAAGGCATTCGTAGTAATAAGTAGGTATCAGGAATCGGTAGAGTGGATTAAGTCACTCACTGATAACTACATTATCTATAACAAGGGGGAATCATTGCCTGACTATAAGCAGATACTCTGCGAAAATGTTGGGGCGAATCAATATGATATTGCCAGATTTATTTACGACAACTATGATAATCTGCCCGATTTGATGGCTTTTTTGCAGGGAGATCCATTTGATCATTGCCTTCCTGATAGGTTTTATGACTTGATCCGTCGCGATTCATTTACTCCGATCTTTGGGGACCGAAATTATCCAAGTGGTGAATACTTCGAGCCTAATACGAGCTGGTACTTGCACGAACCTTGGCAATCTCATAAACCACCATGCAGATTTTCCAGCTTTGATGATTACTGCCGATACCTATTTAGCGATTATTGTCGCGTAGCGAGCTTGGTATTTCCTCCCGGTTCTCAGTTTCTCGTAGAGAAACAGAGATGCCTATTCTACTCAAGAGAGTTTTGGAAGAAGATCATAGATATCATCCCCACACAGCCGGGCATTAATGGGGGTCGTGAGGCCCACATAATAGAACGAAGTCTCCAGCTAATTTTCGAAAATAAATATTCAGAGGTGAAGTGATGGAAGAAAAAGTAGAAGGTAAAACCTATACAAGTAATGTGAGTAAGCTTCTAAAGCACTTGCCAAAAATCCAGTTGTTACAGGAGGGTAAGAGACCATCGCCTGTTATGTTCCATATGTCTCCGGCGAATCCGTGCAACCTGACGTGCAGCTTCTGCTGCTTTGCAAATCGGGCTCTCAAGGAGATGCTGACCTTTGAGCAAATGACTAAGGCGATCGATTCATTTGTGGAGCTTGGTGCTACCGGCATGGAGCTAACTGGAGGGGGTGAGCCAACTCTCCACCCTAGGTTTGGTGATGTAGTCAACTATGCCTATGATAAGGGGTTAAAAATTGGAGTAGTTACCAATGGAACCCAAATTACCAAATGGCACAAGAAGGGCAATGTATGGGATAAGCTGGAATGGATTCGCCTCGGAATGTATGGGTTCTATGAGGGATACGAGTATGATATTGATGCTCTGAGGATGTATCCTAATCTGTCAATTGGTGGAGCCTACATCTGGGATGAGAATTACGCCACGTCTACAAATCCCAATATAACTGGAGACTGGTCTGATAAGACCAATAAGAAGCTTTCGCAGAAGCGACAAGCCCCTGAGCATTTTGACAGAATGCTTGAGTGGGTTGAGAAGTAAAAGATTCCCACCAGAATAGCTTTTAACTCAATCAAATCATCTGACCTGATCATGCAGGATATAGAGATGATCAGGGAGCGGATCAAAGATCGCGACCTGAAATATGCGTTCCTCTCAGACTTCAACTGGCAGGGAACTCGCAGAAATAGTAACTGCTACATGCATAATTTTAAGCCATTCGTCTTTACCGATGGGAATGTCTATGTGTGTCCTTGTGCAGAGATGTCAGTCGAGAATGCTTATAGGGTTAACTCAGAATTCATGATTTGTGACATAGATGGAATACTTGACTTCTATAATAGTGTACAGTCTAACAACGGAGTCAGGAGATCTCACGCTTGCACATACTGCAAGTATGCCGCTCAGAATGAGCTAATTGACGATGCGTTAACTACAACACAACACAACGATTTCGCATAGGAACATCATGGTAAAAAGAATTGAGATTAGTGACGAAGTCAAGCCATTCGATGGCTCATTTTATGATGAGCAGTATTATGAAAATGGTCAGGGGTCCGGAAAGGGCTGGCTCATGAACTATAAGTGGATGCCTAGGCGTACACTTAAGGAGGCTTTCGCACTTATCGATTATATGGGGCTGGATGAGTCGAGCTATGTATTAGATGTGGGCTGTGCCAAGGGATACATCGTAAAAGCCCTTCGAATTCTGGAGATTAAGGCTGATGGGTGTGATATTAGCAAGTACGCCCTGTCGTTTGCACCGGAAGGATGCTGGGACTGCTCTATTCCGGGGGCTTGGGAGGAGCATTACAATAGTGGCTACACCCACATCGTGATTAAGGATATGCTGGAACACCTAACGGTGTCCCAGCTTGCTGAACTTCTAAATCACTGCAAAAAGACGGCAAGAAAGCTGATCTGTGTTATCCCAATGGGAGATAATGGGATATATAGGATTCCCGAGTATCATATGGAAGTTTCCCACCTGATCGCAGAAGACGAATTTTGGTGGGCTCGCCAGTTTCATGCAAATGGTTGGATCGTAGAAAAGAGTTGTCCACACGTTTATGGGATGAAGGATAACTGGCAGTCTCGTGCAGAGGGATTTGGAAACCACGTCTTCTTGATATCGAACAACAATGATAGTAACTGAAATTTATAATGGGCAAGGGTTAGGCAATCAGCTAGCCTGCTATGTAACTGCTAGAGTTGTAGCCAAGGATTTTGGCTATGACTTTGGCATTATGAACCCCCACAAGTTCAAGTGTCTAGACTTCATGGATCTTGATTCCGGTCTTCCGGTTGCAGGAGGACGCGGTAAAGAAGGTGGCCCTCCAGATGTGCTCCCAGAGGGCATCCAGCATTACTTTCGGGAGAGATGGCTCGTTCTTCCTAATGGCTCGAATGTGACCACGGATGACCCATCCTTGGACCTGATACGGGACAACACTAAGCTTGATGGGATATTCCAGTCTGAGGATCGCATTATTCATCGCAGAGATGAGATTCGTGAGTGGCTGAGGATAAAGCCCGAGAAGGAGTGTTACGAGTTCTCGAATAAGGATACTTGTATCATCAATTATCGTGGTGGGGAATATGCTAGCGTACCAGATTTCCATCTTAGGCCCCAATACTGGGCTGACGCAGTCAGCAGAATGCGTGGGATCAATCCATGGTTCAAATTTGTAGTTGTGACAGATGATGTAGCTAGGGCGTCAGTCCAATTCCCAGATTTCGAAGTCAGGCATGTCGGGATTGGCAATGACTTTAGCATTATTAAGAATGCCCACTATCTGATCCTATCGAATTCCAGCTTCCCATACTTCGCCACTCTTTTGAGCGACACTGTCAAATACATTCTGGCCCCTAAGTATTGGGGAAGACACAATATATCTGATGGGTACTGGGCGTGTGGATACAACATTTTCCGGAATCACAACTACCTCGACAGGGATGGTAGGCTGTTTACGTATGATGAGTGCGTGGCAGAATTTGACAGGTACAAGAAGCAAGACCCTAATTTCTGGAGATAATTGTGCCAACATCGATCGAAGAACACGTCATCTACACCAGAAATGAGCTTAACAATTGGCCGTACTATCAGGAGATGTTTGATATCCTGTCTAGAGAGGACATTAAGTCCTACTTAGACATAGGGGCTAATACTGGAGAGTTTCGGAATCAGGTGGTAGCAAGAATTCCCAGCATAAAGTGGTCTTATTTGGTAGAGCCGGAACTTGAGAATTTCAAATTTCTGTCCGATCATACTGCTAATGGTAGCTGGTGGATAGCTTTCAGAGTGGCCATAGGATACGGTGGACCATCTCGCTGCTCTCTGGTTCGTAGCAGCAATGTTGGGGGACACCAGATCGAGAAAACTGAGGGCGACGTAGAACTCAAAACCTTAGAGGACCTAGACCTACCTATTGTTGATTTTGTCAAAATCGATGTCGAGGGTATGGAAGATGAAATCATTGAGAACTCCACCTATCTTAGGTCGGTAAAATGGATAGATGTTGAGTTCCATAGGGACCCGAGCACTGTTCGACAATTCCTTGAGAAGAACCTGCCAAATTTTGACATAGTGCTATACCAAAAGGGCGAAGCCATTGAGTATGGGAGATGCCTCCTTAGGAATAGACAATGATCTACGATATCTTCAGTTTCAACAATGAACTAGATATGCTGGGACTTCGGCTTGAGATCCTCAGCCCCTATGTAGATTATTTTGTGTTAGTGGAAGCTGATAGAACCTTCAGTGGTAAGGAAAAGCCCCTCTACTATGATATCAGTAAAGAGAAATTCGCCAAATTCCAAGACAGGATTATCCACTACAAGGTGGAGGATTCGCCCATCTCTTTTACTGACGAGCATTGTGACCAAGAGCTTTTGAGGCTCGCTCTGAGTAGCGATAATGTGACTAGGGAGCATATCTGCTGGCTGATTGAGTTCTATCAAAAGGAATCGATTAAGAAGGCCCTGACGAGTCTCAGCCCAGATGATATATGCATTGTTTCAGATGTTGACGAGGTCTGGAATCCAAGCATTGATTTAGCAAACCTACCAGCGGGTGGTCTTGGGATTTATAAACCAAGAATCAATAATTGCTATTTCGAGTACTTGAATGTTAAGACCAATGAGAATTGGACCTTCTTCACGGGTCCTATCATCTGCCGCTACGAGATGATCAAGAATAACTGTCTTAACCACCTGCGAACCCAACGCAAGATGAATCATATCTATGAGTTTATCGAAGATGGCGGGTGGCATTTTAACGCACTGGGCGGCTCCAATAAGAAGATATCCGATTTTCAGCATCCGGTCTATAGCAAGGGATACATGGAGTCACGGAAGTCTGGCTCCCGAATTGACGAGGTCGGCTTGCCGACCTATATAGTTGAACGCAAAGAAGAACTAAAACAAAGAGGATTATTCTTATGACGCGAACAGAGTTGATTAATATGCTTATTGAGAAGCGTGGGTACAAATCTTACCTTGAGATAGGCGTGAATACACCAGCTCAGCCGGGCTACAATTGGGTGGGTGTGAATGCTAGGGTCAAACATGGGGTCGATCCAAATGTGGATACAACCTACAAGATGACTTCTGACGAATTCTTCAAGAATCACATTTCGCAGAACTACGATATAGTGTTTGTGGATGGGCTCCATTTATCCGAACA
>JAULKP010008970.1:0-14237 GCA_032356005.1 Ulothrix subflaccida
CCCTGAGCCACGTGACGAGGCCGGTGGCGAGCGGGGCTAACGGCCAAAAAGCGTAAAGTCAAGGTTTACACGGTAAGCTTACGCCGACCCTGATTACGCCATAATATCTCACCTTGTTGGGGCGTTACGCGTAAACCTCCCACTCTGTCTGTGAGCTCATGGGGCCACTCGTCACCGCTCTCGACACTGGAGTGATCTATCACTGTATCACTGCCACGCTCACTGAGGTGCCAGCAGTCACGGGAACCCATCTGATCAGGTGTCAGATGTCATTGCCAGGCACCGCCGGTGGCAGACGAGCTGCCTGTCAGTCACGCACACGTCTCACAGCTCAGCTCCCGTGCTCTGCCTTGGCAGCATGTACTCAGCAACAAGCAGGTATCGGCCTGGACTCACGGGCACTTCGTCCACATCCACAAGCTCGAAGGCAGGTCCAGGGGGAGCTACGTGGGGTGGCCAGCACCTCGTTGTATGAGAAGTCGAGTCGGTTCAGAGCAGTGCAGCCCTCCAGGCAGGGCATCTCCCTGAGCTGGTTATCGTTGAACATGAGCTCCCTGAGCGTGCCCTTGCAGGCCGCCTCCGAGAACGCGCTCACGTCTGTCAGCAGGTTCTGTCGCAGCGATAGGTACTCCAGGCCTGCGTGGCACACCCTGTTGGCGCTGGGTGCCTGCCCTGAGATGGCAAGCACAGCGAGCCCTATCACAGGGAGGCAGGTAGGCTACATGCTTGGCTTCGTGATACTCTCGCGGCCGGGCAGGTGCGGACAGGTGTGTCGAACGATCGAGGCAGTGGGGGCTGTACTGCTGCAGTCCTCGTGACCTCCGGTCGTGGGCATGCGCCCTCGGCAGAGATCGGGCAGCATGGGACACACTTGGCAGCGCGAGAACCCGTGGCTCCACTTCCTTCAGCCTGTTTGCCGTCAGGTCCAGGTGCTGCAGCCAAGTGGGCACGTCAGGACAGGGACACGAGTGGTGCAGCTCATCCCAGCGACACGCTATACGGTACAAAGCCCCTCTGAGATGCTGACAAGCCAAGTGGACTTCCAGGTGCACCTGTACGTTGAGCCCCAGACGCCCGCGTGCCGTGGACAGCCGGGAGATCGAGCACGCAGAAGCCGCAAGCATCGAGGGCAGATACATGATTTTTCTGACAAGACGTCTTCAACAAGATGCTGATTATGTAGCTGAGTGGCTCGGTCGCGCAAACGGAGCTAGGTATGCGGTGGGACGGTCTCGTCTGCATGTACACGGAAGCACGGCCAGAAGAGTCTGCGACAGTGGGCGCATGTTCCTGCGGGCTCGGCAACTGACACCCACAGGAAGTACGAGCATCCGGCGCACCTTCAAGGTGTCTTTCAGCTCCGTCTTGTCGAGCGTCGCGAGGTGCTCGTTTGTCAGGTCCAGTTCAGCATTGTAGTCGATTGGCCCATCGGGCGCTGTGTAAGGTGTCATGGCGTTCTATCTACACGCTATCGGTGGGCCTGACGACAAGATCGAGCGGAAGCGAGCATGATCAGAGCGCGGTCTCCTCGTCCACACGGCGCAATGGGATGGTCGAATGCTTCAGCTGCACCTGCAAGAACCCCGGGCCCGAACCTATAGGTGCCTACGCGCTACGATGGAGCAGTGTGCTCTCACGACACATGCATGCTGGCCTTGTCATCGGCTTTGCAGCTGCGCGCTGGCGCATGCCGTACAGCCACACTACAAACCGTTGATACGTGTTAGTAGTATGCCACTCTCGTGTCGCTCGTCGACAGTGCCTGTACCCGGAAGTGCTGTTCGGACTCGTCGCAGCAGACGTGCGTGTACGATCAAGCTGTCGGCACTCTTCGCGAAAGACGAGATACCCGTCTTGCTCAAGCTTACGTCAACGAAGACGTTTGTCTGCACTCGACGGCGTGCTGCCGACAGCGCACGCTACCTGCGCAATCACGACGCACGGCGCGTGTCAAGCCGTAACCAAGTGCCCTGATTGGTTCAAGGTCTTGGTGACCGAACATGCGAGCATCGTCATGATTGCGAGTCCGGTGCACTGCGTATCGGCGACGACTGTGACCACCAGAGCACCAGATGGCTACAGGGGGAGCGCGCTGCACCATCACGCACCACTGAGCACGTAGCTGCACGCTGTATCGTACACGCTTGATGCACGGCTCAAAGTTACGAATGCATGCATCGATTGTAGCGCTAGCCAGCACCGATTGCCACAGAGATAGCACGTCTGGACCCGACAGCGCCTGGGCTGGGCAGCAGGAAACCTCGCTCCGATTCACCCTGTGTGGCTTGGCTACCTGAGCCCGTCCACGATGCCCACGTCGCGTTGATATGGCTCGGTGACGAATCCGCTTCGTCGATGCTGAGCACGAGCGTGCGGGTCCCCGTGAAGGCAATGGCGTCTTCCGAAAAGCCCACCGAAGCCCCTCGTATCAATGACGGGCCGCTGCGAACGCTGGAATTCTGGAGGCGAGCCGGAGGCATCTACCTGGGCTTCAAGGCCGCTCAGGCTCAGGCCACAGTGCACCGCTGGCAGGGGCAGTCCGAAGACGATATCAAGGAGACACACTGGAAGCCACACTTTGAGAGGTCAGGAAAGGACATGTACGACCTCTGCGTGGACATGAGGGGCTTCTTCCTGAAGGCAGGTCTCCGCCACCTCGTGTCCCCTTGCATGGTGGACTGACTGGCAGCAGCTTGTGCGCTGTCCGAGCTGCCGGCCGGATGTGCCCTACCGCCTGTTGGATTCCAGCAGCCCGAGCCCCTTGACTTGCTACTCCTGCCATGCGCCAGGCCAGGCCTGCTGGCATCGTGCATCCCCATGTCCCCTGCCGGACCAGGTTTCAAGCTGGACCGCAGACATCCCTCACGCGACTGACTATAATCCAGTGACAGTGCGCGGCCCTTCGACCACCCCAATGCCCTCTGGCCTGCTCCTGCCGTACGACCCCACCACAAGGCCCAGCAGTGCGGTGCCAGCCATGCAGTTTGCAGGCCCAAAGCTGCGACCAGCAGGGCGGCAAGCACGTCGCAAGCAGTCCGCGTCACGCACTCCTTTCACAGCCTCTCCAAAGCCCTCCTCACGGTGGAGAGCCCACCGCGAGTGCCTGTCAGCCAACCGCCGCGGCGCTCCCGCAGGCAGGGCAGTTTCTGGGAGCGCGGGCGGACTTTGTGCCCCTCGAGATCTGCCAGCACCTCTGCAAGCTCCAGGACCAGGTGCCCCCGATGCCACGCGGCCAGGTCGACGCCCTGCTGCGCGAGGAGCTCTGCGTGTCCTCCCTCTCCGAGGTGTTTGAGTGGATCGACCTCGACAAGCCGCTCGGGTCCGCGTCGATCGCTCAGGTACACAAGGCGCAGCTCCGCCGCCCCGCGCCCGCCCTGCAGAGCCCCCAGCAGCCCCACCTCCTCCTGCGCCTTCCCCTGTCCATCGGCAGAGCTGTCCGGAGTGCGACCCCCTCGCTCCCGCAGCCGGTCGTCGTGCTTCGACCAGAGGTCGGCCGCTGTGTGTCTCTTGAGCGGAGAGAGGCACGCAGTGTGTGCGGCAAGATCAGACGTCGCTCGCAGTCAGACTCGCCGCCTTGCTGTGCCGATGATCACCGCGCTCTGCCTGCTGGAGCGACTTGCGGCGTCAGCTGCTGCGAGTGGAGGCCGAGGTGCCGACTGGTCAGTGCCTGTTATCTTGCGCGAGTTGCAGTCTCTGTGGCCTGCAGGTAATCACAACGGCAGTGTGCACACGTCAATGTGCGAGTACTGTGACCGTGCACAGCACTATGCGTCTGCAATCAGTCTGCTGTCTGAGAGTCAGCACAGTGTCTCCTGGCTGCTGGGCGCTGTGTTTCTTTTGGCGGCACAGCCTCTTAACGTCGTGTACTCACGGAGCGCGGCACAGTGAGCTGGAGGACAATCCTGTGCCTGAGGACCTGTCAGCATGCATGCACCTACACGCGATGCGCTGACGTACCGCAAACATGCAGGCATCATCCGCACGCGCCCACCAGTGACGCGTGCACCCTCGCCCGCGTTCAAGCGTCTGCACTGCTGAGCGCTTCGCCCTCTGCTGCAGGGACGTTCAGGCGGGAGGCGGCGCCGCGAGTAGAGGTGGGATCGGGCCGCCACGTGGTGCAGGCGGGGCAGGATGGCTGGAGCGTCGCGAACGAGCGGGGCATCAGCCTCGCGGACCTGCAGGCCGCAAACGCGGGACTCGCCCTCGGCCAACTGCAGACCGGCCAGGTGCTGCGGCTCCCAGCCGCCTGCAACGTCGACCCTGACGGTACGGCGCCCCCACCGAGCCGTCGAGAAGGGGGCGCAGAAAGAGGCAGCGCCCCCATCTCAAAGCGCCCACGTCCCTAAGCAGCGTCAACGCGCTGCGACACAGTCTCGCCGTCGTCGTCGCCACTCTTTGATTCGTCAGAAACGTTCATGATGCACTTGCGAGGCGAGCGCTGCGCAGCGCCGTCGGTTCCCAGACCGCCAGGGCAGGTGCATTGGGGGTCGCGTCCTGCGGTGCGGGCTGCAGGTTGGCAGTCTTTCTACTGCAACCGTGCATGTTCGTTTGCAGGTCATGACCCGGGGGGGTCATGGTTCACTCGCCGAATGTAATTCTGACTGCACCGCCACGTGCATCGGCCACTCCCGATTTGTCACACTGCACCACGCCGCAAAGCTGCCTCAGGGAGTCTCTATCACACGGTGTCGCCACCTCCGCGCGTCGCGGCGCCAATGCGCAGCTGGTGGACCACACAGAACAGATCAGAGCAAAGCACAGCGTGCAGCGTCGCCAGCGCACGGCGGCTCCCACCACGCCCAGCGGCGCCGCCCACTGCTGAAGTTTGTCGAGGCGGGAACTCCGCACTGCGGGATGACAAGGGAGTGAACAACAGCTAGACTTACAGACCAGTACTGCATACACTGTTTGACTCAGACAGAAGCCTGCAGGGTCAGTGGAGGGCCGCAGGGTGCGCACGCTGGCGGCGGTGGACAGGGCGAGTTGTGCAAAGGACGGACCACCAGACGGCATCGTCGCCGTCAAGGTGCAGTATCCAAACTCGCTGCCACTGATGAACCAGGACCTGCGGAACATCCGCGGCCTTGCGGACTTCCTGTCGCGCACAGAGATTCCCTTTGACCTCGTCTCTGCCGTCGATGAGCTCAAGAAGCAGGTCCAGCTGGAGTTTGACTTTACCAGGTACGCGCCGGATCCGCCAGAGCGTCAGTAGGGTTCCTGAGTCAGGGCGCAGAGCGTGCAGCCCTGGAGCACGCGTGCACAGCGAGGGTCCTGATGCTGTAGCTAGGAACACATACAGGCAGGCCGCGTGTGGCTCGCACACCACATCTGAGTGCAGTCAGTGCGTGCGCTGTTGATTGTTGACCGGAGGCACTGACGCTGGACGGCCAAGGGGCAGGCCCAGCCGGTTGTGCTGCATCCGAGAGCAGGCTAGCTGCTGCGATCTTTGGGGCCCACTTCTCAAGCGATTTGTCAGCCGCCGCCTTTTGATCACAGCGCGGTCACATGTGCCTGCTGGAGTTCCATCGCGCTGAGTGCCAGGCACGGCCATCAGGTCGACTAGCACCGCGCTCGGTGTCAGGCGGCCGAGATGCAGAGCCGGCTCTTATGCCGGTGGACGCACGTGCCCGTCCGCCGTCCGCGTCGCCTCGCATTCCTGCCTGTGATCGTCTGTAAGCAGCACGCTTGCAGCAGGTGAGCCACAGAGGGAAGCGATGCCCAAGTACAGGGGAGCGCAGATCGACAGTCCGCCTCGCCCACTCTACAGGACAGCACGATCAGACAGGGCTCTCTGCGCTGCCAGACGCAGAGCACAGAAGAACTGTAGACGGCTGCGAGCGAGTGTGGGCACGTCGGGCGCGGAGAAGTGCAGGTCCTAGACGGCGAGGCGCCCCGTGACAGGTCAGGCCTTCCAGAGAGGGCTGTGAGTGAGTGTGGGCGTGGGTGCGTGCAGGGAAGCGCGGGTCATGGACACGGTGTCGCTCGCCCTGCAGGACATATCGGACCACGTCGTCGTGCCGCGCAGTGTGCCCGGCCTCGTCACAGAGCGCATGCTCGTCATGGGCTTTGTCCAGGGCCTGCCTCTCAACCAGCTGGCCGCCCGGACCGCGGGAATGTCGGAGTTTGTGCGCCGCCAGGCGTCCAAGCGGGTGCGCGATCCAGGCAGCAGAGCTGCTTCTGCGTGACCAGCCACAGGGCGCACGCACACTGTCTGCATCGCCAGATCTGCACACGCCCTCTTGTCGGCCCAGCGGGCGAGGTTCAGACTGTGAACTTCGAAGCATCGATGGACCGACGCACACTCTCCGATGCGCGCTGCACACAGCGCTCGGGTAGCGCAGGCGGCTCCCTGCCAGGCCTGGCCGCCTTGAGTGTGCGCTCATCATTCTGTACCACTGTGTGGACTATCAGGGGTGCAGAAGCTTTGGGCTCGGCAGGTAGCCTGGCACTGCCAGGCGGGAACTGATGCTCTGCCGGCTCTGCTTCTGCCAGTCAAACTCGCACTCAGCTGGACGCCACATGCCCGGCTGCTGCAGCGTGCAGCCGCCAGCTGCGCCGCAGTGCAGCCTCTCAAGCTTGCTTGGCAGCATTCCTCAGCAACGCGGCTGCCCCTCGGTAGACTCTGTGAGCGGACCGTGCACAACGACATGATCAAGAGGCATGAATCGCCTCGTGTGTGTCAGTGACACTGTCACTGGCCAAGCTCGGCAGGCAAGCGCGCGTGTGCTGGCGCACGCACGCTTGGGCAGGTCTGCACATCCACGGGCCTTCGGGCCATAAACAACAGCTGCAGAACGGTCGCGCTCGATTCGCAGTGGTCACGGTTCGAAGCAGCATCGGGGAATTGCAGGTGCTGGAGCGCACTTCGGAGGCCTACGGCCGGATGATCCTCGGAACGGGGCTGTTCCAGGCTGATGGCCACCCAGGGAACATCCTCGTGATGGAGGGCGGCAAGGTGGCTCTCCTGGACTATGGGCAGTCCAAGCAGCTGACAGATAAGGACCGCCTCAATTTTGCCCGCCTCGTCATCGCCTTGCACCAGTACGCCCCTTCGCCGTGTGTGTGCATGCGTGCAGCGCTGTGGGGTTTGAGCCCGGCATGCAACGATCTGAGCTGTTTGCGAGCGACTTGAAGCGTGGACATCTTCTGCCCTCCGTCCTAGTGTCCAGGCCTCTACCGCCCGACCCACCCCAAGGAACTTGCAGACAACTCGACCGGGTTGTACGGGTCGAGGGGCAAGGTCAGATGCGGCGAGAGGTCCCAGGGGTGTCACGAGCCTGCTGGCTGCTGCAGGGGCGACACCAACGCAGTGAGCGAACAGATGTGGGGGATGGATATACAGACAGAGAAGCACGATGCCGAGCTGCGCACAGAGATGGCGTACGGCATGTTCGACACACGGGGCAAGGTGGACCCGTTTGATGAGGACTCGCCCATCAAGAAGAGCGCCATCACATGCTTTCCCAAGGACATGTTCTTTGTCATGCGCGTTGTCCAACTGCTGCGGGGCATGTCCTACGGCATGGGCCTGGAGTACAGCACTGTGTCCCAGTGGGAGCCGTTTGCCCAGGCTGCCCTTGCCGAGGGCAACAAGGCGGGCACGCTGCCAGATCAAGGCCCCACTCCCACGGCCAAGTACTATGGCTTGTAGGACGCAGGCGTTTCGAAGTGTGTACCGCGCCTCCCTCCAACCCTCGAGGCCGTAGCTGTGCTTGCTTGCGGAAGGCATGATGCATCTGGGTATCAGGTGCGCGCATCTGGCCGCCCCATGCGCCCCTAAAATTCCAGCCACGAGCGCGAGGTTCTATCAATCAGGCCAGGACAGGCTGATGACACACCGTTACAGAGCATCCCACTTTGATTGCAAGTTTCCCGAGGTGCGTCCCTTCGACAGGCTGCCACCGCGCCGAAGATGAGGCAACTGCGTGCTTGGCCGTCCTGATGCGTCTGGGGGCGCAGCGGCACCCTTGCCGTGGGTGTTGCGCAAAGTCTGCGAGTCCAGGGAACGAAGACAATTCAGCGTGTGTGCAGCATCACGAGTGGCTCTGGGCCAGCGCTGTGGCGAGACAGGCGTGTTTGGTGCCGGCAGGTCCGTCAGGCCCAGCTCTGCAGCGGCTGCAGACAGGGCGCGTTGCCTGAGCGCCTCTGAGTGCGCGTCACCGCCCTGGTCAGAGCGGCATTTCTCTGGCGCAGGCTTTGCAGACGGCAGCCGTCGCGGCGGTGCCGCCACACCGGCATCAGCAGCAACTTCCTCACCCCTAGCATTGTACCTGCACACCCGGGCCCTCGCTTGACGCGCACGTCGGCAGCACATGCGTCCATAGTCCGGCTCTAACTTGGTGTACATTTCTGCGTGCCGGTGCAACAGTGTTGGCCTTCCCTGTGGGAGCAACCGGGCACGAATGCCACTCGACCTTACGACTTCGACTAACGGCGCCCTTGCAATCCTTGCCCTTGACAGTGTGCGGTCCGGTCACGCACGAGACGCTAGGCTCGGGTAACGGGGGCGTGAGCTGCCTGTGTGCATCTGCATTGTGGTTGCACGCCAGACAAACCGGACCGCATCGAGCGTGATCTGCTGAGTCAACAGCGCAGGTGCCGCATCGCCCGCTGGCGTGCGTCTTGCATGTGCTGTACACTACGATTCCACCGGCTGAAACCGTGCTTCCCCGTGCGATGTATGCTGAGTGCGTGAGGATTGTGTCTGGACAGCGGTGTCCCTGCGTGTGATCCGCTCAGGATCGAGCGACGCCGTACCTCTTGCCTCCCAGGCTGACCAGCTTCCCAGTCCAGTTCGCCCCGAGTTTGGCGCTCTTTGGCAGGGAATCGCCCCGGCAGAGCAGGGGCGGCGGCAGGGGCTCTGCAGCCTCTGGATCTGCGACGCGCTGGCTGGCAACACGCACGATGCCGCACACAGTTGCCACTCGATCCACGCACTCCAGGCGCTTTGCTCGAAAGGAGAAGCCCGCTTGAATTTCTAGTCCCTGTCTGACCCGCTCCTCGAGGTCTCTGGGCTGCGGGGTGAAGGCTGTGGGAGGGACTGCGGCCGCATCAGAGGACAGCGCAGTGCCAGCGTCCCCGGAGCCCGCGCAACGGCCGGAGCCTGAGCGCCCTGGAGCATTGGACGCCTTCTCCGGAGGACCGTCGGTGCAACATGCCGCGGCATGGCCACCCTGCGACGGGAGTGCCTCCCCCTCGTCGTGGTGCACAGCCATGTCGAGTGTGGGGGCTGGGGCTGTCGTGCTTGCCAACTGCGAACTGGGTGGCAACCTCGCGCAGCCGCGCTCACGAATGGGAACTCAGCGGGTTTCTGGACGTCCCAGGGGCGTGCGCTGCTCGGGGCGCTGGCTGGACCGGCATCTCTGCTGGACCCCAAGGGCGTAGCTGCACAGGCGCTCGCGCGCCGCTCGAACCGTGATGTATGCAGCTATGCGTTCACGATTCGATGTACATGGGAGGCGTTCTCTGCTCCCCTAGCACGGTACATCCGCACGCACTGCACAGCGAGGCGCCCGGTCGTCCGTCCACCAAAGCTGCGGGAGGCGCATGCTTGCCGGTCAGCATCGCAGAAAGCAAGCCCTCTTCCAGGGCAAAACAGGGAAACACCGTCATCGCGCTGTATGAGCACGTGCGCTAGCCAGCCAAACTAATTGACCAACATTTCTGGGTCTGTGCCCCATAGACAGTGACCCTATTTTCCAGATGAGACCCCTCAACGCCATGTGCAGATGTTTACTACACCCTCGACGTTGTCCGTGACAGAGACGGGGCCGCCCTGCAAAATGCCATGGTTCTGTGAAACGAGGGTATGCGCGCCGAGCCAGAGACTCAGTTTGACGTCGACCCGTTCTACAGCGTTCCACACGGCAGCGACACCAGGAACTTCTGCAGCCATGTCGGCAACGAGCTCGAGCTACGACAGCTCGGAGCTGGACGACATAGACCTCGCGCAACCCAGTAGAGCTGTATACGAGTCGGACGTCAAGTCGGTGTTTGAACGGGCGAGGGACTACCGCAGCGCAGATGCGTTCATGCCCACCCCCCGGCGCGCACAGGCGTCGGTGCCGGCCTTCCTCGTGCCCGCGCCTGGTCAGCAGGAGGACACTGCGTCGGGTGCAACCCGGCAGTCGGCGGACGACCCGGACAGCGCGCCTGACAGGCAAGCAGCAGGGGACAGCCCTCCCCGCGAGGATGTTGCCTCCAGCGACGCAGCACAGCGGCAGGGGGAGCCGGACTCGTCCTCTCGACCAGCTGCGGGGCTGCATGCGGGCCCAGGGCGCGTAACTGTGGACCTGCTGTCCAGCGCTTTCGTCCTGGACAGCAGGCTGTGGGAGCAGTGTGCTTCACTGGGATACACGCCCGCGGACGTTATCACGCGCAGGACCTGCCGGGGCCTGGGCATCGACCGCTCGGACCTCACGTTCTTCGAGATGCGCGAAGTGTCGCTGGACGAGCTGAAGACGCAGGGGCAGTACGCCGTGCGGGTGGACCGTGCCGGTGCGGGCCCCTTGTATACAGTCTCTTGGAAGCTGACAAACTTGCTCCCCTGACTGCCTCCCTCGGCCTCCTGCCCCTTGTATCGCGCCTCACGTCTAGCCCCTCGTTTCGCTCGCTGAAGCGCTCGGGAACCGTCACCACCCGCTTGCGTGCATGCTGAGGTGCGCAGGAACCGGCCCCGCTCTCGGCCGCCAGTATTTCTCCGCCAACGGCACCGTGTCAGTCAACACAACACATCCCGGGGGTGCTGTCATCGCCTCTGGGCTCAGCGAGGAGCGCAGGCCCGCACCTCGGGGTGCCGAGGCGCCTCGGCACGTGTCTGCAATGCCAAGCCAGACCGTCCAGCGCGCACTCACTTCTTCGGCGCCGAGACAGTGGCTCCCTGCACCAGTGTTACAGCTCTGTACGCGCCTGCGCCCTGTTCAGTGTGTCGGTCGTGCTGCACACGTGTGCGGTGCCCGCCTTGCCCCTGGGAGCTGGATGCTGAAGCTACATTTTTCAGAAGAAGGGCAGTACCTCAAGCTGGTACGCCTGTACGCACGCGCGCTCAGCCGGAGGCGTTCACAGGGCTGCTGTTCAGAGCCCTGTACAACCCTGCCCAACGCCTGCGCCCCGCGCATGCAGGCTTCTCATTGCGAGGCGTGGAGGACTTGATGAGCGAGAACGCGAGCCTGCAGAGCAACAACACGAAATGTACGTCCCCTGAAAGCCTCCAGGCATGTCGCTGTGCTGGCTCGGCCCCTCTGCCGGCTGCTCGCTACCCCCCGCATGGCGGCGGCATGCTGCAGGCATGCTGCGCACAAAGTGTTGGCTGCACGCGGCGTGCACAGGACATCGACCGTCTGCAGATTCGACAGCTGAACACACGCAGCTCGTGGTGGTTGCGTACCGCGCACTGCAGGGGACGTTCACGCTGTCCCCGCTTGCTCCGCTGCACTGGCCGCTCGTTGTTGCAGTCCACACATCGTCTGCAGCGCTCGGGTGAGGTGACGACAGCTGTGGCTCTGCCACGAGCTCGAGTCTGGGGCGTTGGCAGGATGGTCATGCTCGCTTCATGCCACTTCTCCGTCAGCGGCCACGCGCACATGCCTGCGCCGCAGCACGTCCAGCTTGCAAACTGTGCGTGCACAAGAGAGGGCCTCTGCACAGGGACAGACTGCCTCAGCACTCCTGCACAGGCGCCCAGTGTGTGCCTGCAGCCCCTCGCAGCGCGGCAACTTGCGCACTGCACGTCGCAGGCAGCACGCAAGCGCCCGCTCGGAGTGTTCAGCGCCGGGATACCCATCGAGGGGCTTCCCAAACTCGGCGCTCTAGCAGTGTGTCCTTGCTTGCTGTCGTGTGCCACGCATTCCCGAGTCCTGCAGGAACGGGCTGCTGGAGCGGCGCCGCTGCTTCGCCCTGCCCTGCGCAGGGACCTGCCGGCAGCAGCCACCAGCCCAGGACGCGAGCAGTGACACCAGCGAGAACACCCCCTGACCAGGGCGCCGGGGCTGAGCGCAGGCACAGAGTCCATCGAGTCGATGCAGGCCCTTCTCCGGAAGCTCAGCGAAGAGCGGTCCCAGGTCTACCTGAAAGCGGAGGAGCATGTGCGATCCCGTCCTGCCCCCGCCTGTCAGTACCTCTGTACTTACCCTCGCGTACTACCCTCACCCCCGCTCACTCGCAGGCCTTACGGGGCAATCCCTCTAGGGCATCGATCGGCCACCCTGCACCATCAGGAGTGTGCCTGGGAGGGGCATGCTGGGTGCGGCACCAGAGCTCTGCAGGGCGCCATCCTGCTCTGAGGCGCGCACAAGTAGACAGCGCAGTCACAGCGGCTGCACGCACATGCGTGCACGCTGGAGAGGCAACAAGAGCAGCTGGTTTCCTGCTACCAGGACCTTGTCCGGCGTTCCGGAAGCACACGTCACATGCACTCGACCGCTCTGCTACTGCCAGCCTGCCAGATCTGCCAGGGCTTGCACCTGGTAGGGTGGAAGGCGCTCGCACAGCATAGTGGGGCTGGGGTGGGGGTGACCCGACAGCAACGCCAGACAGGGGGGCGCCGGGCGGGGGGGTTTACAATCGTGCTCGTGACTGTGCTGATCTGTGGAAGACATGTGGCCTGGTGTCGGGCAGAATGCACCCTGTACGCAGTCCCTGAGCCCCTCCGCAGATGGTGGCTTTCGCTCAGCAGCATCGAGCATGGCACTCATTGACAGCCTGCGTGCGCTATCACACCTCGCCGCTGGGTCCAGGGTAGAGCCCGAGGCACTTGTCGCCCGTGGCCAGATCGTGCGCGGAGGCTGTCATGCTTGCTGCCTGAACAGAGAGAGCGGCACCCTCTTTAAAGGGCCAACTGCGCACAGCAAGGTGTGGCAGGGGCAGCGATCAGGGACTGTCCAACTGCGCGTGAGCAGCTTGCAAGCTCTACCTGGAGACTCAGAGAGGGGAAAGGGGGGGGGAGGGGCTCGAGCGTCTCAGGATGAGACGCCCAGGCTGTAAGACCAATACCTGGCTCGCAGTGACGGTGCACCCAGCAGTGTATAACCGCCAGCATACCGCCCAAGTCTGCGGCCACGCGCACAAAGGTCTGTGGCATGTCAACACTCTCCTACGCGGACGCCCTGCTCCTGCCCATGCATCGACCCCGCCCGCGCACACACCCTTCCATGCACCCAACATCAAAGCGTAGTGGCCACGCGCGGGCAGCCCTTGCGAGACCAAGGGGGCGGTGTGTGCGTGCAGCAAGCAGATGTGCGTCGATTGCAAGAGCGCTGCCGCCTCGCGGACGGGCACGTGAAGCTGCTGAAGCAGCACGTCGCGCGCTCCGACGGCCTCTACTCCAATGCCAAGCAGCAGCTCGACTCCCTCAAACAGGAGGTGCTCGAGATGACGCGCTGCGTGCCCAAGCTCGCGCAGGCGGTGCCCCTCTCTGCGCGGCGGCACGCCGCCGCCAACTCTGGGCCAAATTACTCGGGTGCGCCACCCGGACGGCCGTCGGAAGCAAGGCAAGCTTGTTTTCGAAGGCCCGGAGGCCACGCCGTATGCAGGGCGCCGTGTCGCTGGCTGAGGTCGCACAGCCGCCTGCTGTGCTGACAGGTGCTCAGAGGCGCTCCTGCTGCTACCACTGCTGCAAGTCCTGACTGGCCGTCCGCTGCTCGTCCTGCGTGACTGGGCGCTTCTCGCTGTTGCTGTGCGCAGCACACATGCTCAGTGCTCGGTGCGCCAAAAGTCTCCGGGCTTCACCCTGTCTGCGCGCTCAAAGCGCGCGGACCTCAGAGCACAGATGGCCTTTGCGCACTGCAAACAGACATAGCCGGCTGCTGAGGGTGTAAGTACCCTTGGACGCCGTCGTCGTCCACCCAGCCGTCCTCTTCGAGCCCACAGCCAGCGTCCATACATCGCTCGCGTGTCGTGGCACGCCGCACGGGCTCTGCGTGCGCGCTCCTTCGGATGCTGACCCGGGCCGCTCGGCACGCAGAGCCACAGAAGAGCGCGTCAGGCAACGGGCTCCCCGTGGAGGGCTTCATGGACCTGTTCAAGCAGTCGTGGGACGGATCGCAGCACCGCCTCGGCTCGGTGACCTCCCGGTCCAGCAAGCCCTCTCCCGCAGCCATGGAACGAGTCCTCGGCGTCATGGAGAAGTGCGCCCCCCCGCCACCCCCGCATGCGCCCCCCCGCCCTCTCTGTCACCCCCCCAACGGTCCCTGCGTGCCAGTCCTGTCAGCGCTGGCAGCGCTGTCAGCTCCCCACACCGG
>JAULKP010009080.1:0-14233 GCA_032356005.1 Ulothrix subflaccida
AACTGGAAATTATGCAAACAACTTCCACTTAAAGGCGAAGTGTGGTACGGGCAGGACTTCGGTTATAAAGTTGCTTCTGCATTGGTGCAGGTAGAACTATACGAGAACGCTATCTACGTAAACGAATTATTATACCTGACTAACTTAACAACTAACGATCTGATTGAGCAGTACAAAGCTATCGGCATGACTAAAACGGGTGAGATATACTGTGATGCAGCAGAGCCGAAAACCATTGAAGAGATGTTCAGGGCCGGGTATAATGTGTTCCCGGCAGATAAGGATGTGTGGGCTGGTATTCAGAAAATTAAGTCCATGCCGTTATATATCACGGAAAATAGTATAAATTTGTTACATGAGCTTAAAACGTATAAGTGGAAAACTGATAAAGACGGCACCATAAAACCGACTGAAGAGCCGGTTAAAGTTAATGACCATGCTTTAGATGCTCTCAGATATGCGGTGTTCACTAAGTTATCAGGGTTTCAATATACGTGGATGGCTATGTAAGAATCAGGCCCGTTTTAAAATCCGTAACCTTTGGCAAACATATTTTCCTCAATCGGTTCTCAGATAGCTTCCTGGTTTGCCCGGCAGCGTACTACATTCTTCTCAGGACTGATGCCATTCGGCACTACTGAAGTTTACCCTACTATTGATGAAACAAAAGCAATACAGAAAGGTTTCAATAGCAACACGGCAGTTTATTCCATCGTAAAAAAAGATGCAAAGAAATTCGGCAGCACACCCCGTTATGTCGAAGCAAAGGGGCAGGAAGGTAAAGAAGCCGATGAATTACCAGGTGCGTTAACAGAGTTACTGAACAGACCCAACCCTTACCAGGGGCAGGATGCTTTCCTGACATTAATCAGGGCTTATTACAAAGTAACCGGCAATGCTTTTATCTGGCTAAACAGGGGTGATACGGATATGGTGCAGGATGATATTTTAACTCCATTGGATGACGAAGCACATAGCAAGATGCCGGTGCTTGAAATGTATGTACTGCCATCGAACATGATGATTATTGTACCTGACCCCGATAACATGTACGGGGTGTATGGTTATATTCTGGAAAGCAATGCACGTATCCCTATCCGAAAAGTTGACATCATACACTGGAAAGATATTAACCTGAATTTTGATTTAGTTAGCCGCTGCCACCTTCGTGGTTATTCAGCGCTACAGGCTGGGTTCAAAACTTTGGAACAGAATAACAGTGCTACAGATGCAGCGGTTCGGATGTATCAGAACGGGGGTGCTAAAGGTGCTTTGGTGAATAAGACAATGGCACAAATGAACCCCAGGCAGGAATCGCAGTTACGTGAAGTGATTGATACAAAGATCAACAGTACTGATGTCAAGAACGCTGTATCTGCGTTTCAGGGTGATTGGAGTTACTTAAACTTCGGACTTACATCTGTTGACATGGAACTACTGAAGGGCAAAGATTATTCAATGAAAGAACTTTGTTTCTTATTGGGCTTACCCTTTGAACTATTCGATAGCGAAACAACATTCGCAAATAAAGAAATGGCTCAAAAGTCATGGGTTATAAATGAGATCATGCCCGACTGCAAACAACTTGACGGCGAGATGAACCGGGTGTTGCTTAAAGCCTTTGGATTAGAAGCAACAGCAACGATATGCAGCGACTTCGATGATATGCCAGAGTTGCAGGAAGATAAGGGTAAACAAGTTGAGTGGCTGGGTAAAGCGCCGATTAAGGTGGACGAGTTCAGGGAAGCAATCGGCTATGAACCTATTGGAGGCGAAGAAGGTGATACGGTTATTATACCAACAGGATTTCAGAAGTTGGAGGACGTGATAAGTGGTGATAACGCTGATGCTGCAATGCAACAACTATATAATGCTAACGGATCAACAAATAGAGGCAATGGTAATGGAACGGTATCCAAAAACGGACAAGGAACGAAACTGCGTGCAGGAACGGTTAAGGCTTAAAAACCTACGTGACTACTACCGGGAACGGCTAAGGACGAATCAGGAGCATCCAACATTGAATTGATATGGATAAAAGTTTCTATAAAAAATTATTGCTACTAAACATCTCAGTTAAGGCATGGGATGAATCTAAGCACCCCCGTAATGATGCGGGTACTTCAAAAGGTGGTGAGTTTTCAAAAATAGACTCCAATAAACTTCAGGAGTTAGACAAAGAAAAAGCAGATTTACTAAAAAGGTCTGATGAATTATCAGCAAAAAAGAAAAGGCTATATTCAAATATGGACATAGAAAGTGCTATGTCTGATGACGAAAAACAGTTAGATAAGGATATAGCCGATACTTTTTCAAAAATAAATTTAATTGTACTGGAAAAGAGGAAAATAAAAACAGGTAAATAACTAAAACCCCAGCTAAGAATAACCGGGGTGTAAAACCTTATCCAAATCAAAAAAACCAACTTGTGAAGAGATACTAAGTTATGACAAAATCTCAACAATACAACTTTTCTGCAAAACATATTCGCCGAATGAAGTTGTTTGAACGGGAGTTAATACCGGGCATCCTGAAAGCCCTGCATGAGCAGATCAAGCCGGTGGCTGCAAAGTTACGCAGTCATGGCATAGAGGCTGCTCTTAACTCACTTGATACAGTTGAGATCAATAGCCACCTGTCAGCGCCGATACAAGAGATTTATAAAACAGTTGGGCTATACTTCGCTAATAAAACTATCCACGACATTAATCAGTCGGTAAAAGAAGTGAAGGCCGGTTTTGGGTTTAATGCTGACTTCCTGAGAGCAATACTTAATTACTTCGCTCAATACCTGCTTAACAAGGCGGTGCTGCCTATCAGTGAGACAACGAGGCGGCAGATAGAAGATGCTATCAACTATGGCATGGAACAAGGTTACGGGGTGGATAAGATAGCTAATACACTTGAATCGGCTGATTTTACTATACAACGGGCAAGGCTGATCGTAAGAACAGAAGCAAACAAAGCTATGAATTACGGACAGCGATTGGGGGCTGATACTTCTGAGTTTGAACAAACGAAAGAATGGGTTGCAGCGAATGACCATAGGACACGGCATAGTCATAGATTTATTAACGGCACTGTACTTGATTTCAACGAAAGGTTTATGGTTCCGATTTATACCGGCGGGAAGATACAAATACAGAAAGGAGTTGATTTAATGACCGGGCCCGGTGACGTACATGCCAGTGCAGGTAACGTTTGTAATTGCAGATGTACGTTATCATTCAAAGCAAAGAGAGATGAGAAGGGGAGAATAATTATGAAGCCAATTAGTAAAATAATAGTAAATGGGTGACGAAATAAAAGATATTGCTCCTGCACCTGCAAACCCGATAGTAAGCTGGTTTGACGGTATTGAGGTTAAGCTACGTGAAGTAGATACCAACATAGCTAAGATGTCAGAGGTATTGAATAGTAATAATAATGATATTCGGACTTCAATGGGTAGGATTGGGAGGGCGGTTGATTCAAAGTTCAATGACGTATTTATAGAAGAGGAAAAGAATATAAACAAAATAATATCATTGATAGAATCGAAAACTTTTACTTTTACCCATGAAATAAAAAGCGACCCGGCTATCAATAGCATGTTAAACAAGATTTTACTTATTGCTTACGAGATAAAAAGACAACTGATGCAAACACATAATTGGGTTCATGTATTGGAGAGGGACGAAAGGGGATTAATTACAAAAATTATTTCTAATCCTGTATAATACCTGGTACAATTTAAAATTTAAAATAATGCAAGATCAATCAAAATTAAACGACAAGTTTTCAATGAAAACAGGTAAGGGCTTCAATGAAGGTCTATACTTTGATGTTAATATGCACTTGGAACTTTTTGATAAAGATGGGAATTTAAAAACAGAAAGATTCGTGCATAACACAGTAACTACTGCCGGGAAAAATGGAGTGGCAGATCAAATCATTGCGTCGCCCACCCTTGTAAAAATGGGATGGATGGCCGTTGGTACGGGATCACCGGCAGCAACCTTACTTGGTGCAGAGGTTGCAAGAGTTGCGTTTGATTCTAAAACACGAAGCGGGGCGGTGATAACTGTTGTGGCTACTTTTGCTGCCGGGACAGCAACAGGGGCTTTAACTGAAGCCGGGACATTCGATGTTGTAACGGCCAACACTGTAAATATGTGGATGTCGAGTAGCTACAGTGTTATCAATAAGGGAGCAACTGATAGTTTAGTAATTACATGGACATTAACCATTTCATAAAACATTTACAATGGGATTATACTTAATTGCCAATGGCCCTATGCCAACAACGGCAGCTCAAGCCCCGGTAACAACCGGAACGGCTATCAAAACATTATTGCAGTTAAAACCATTCAATACTATTAAGATTGTCGAGTGGGGTATCTCATTTGATGGATCGGCGGCAGCTACCCCGATTAAAGTTGAGTTATTGGATACGGGTACGGTATTCGGAACGGTGACGGCTTCGGCTGATGCAGATGTAGCTAAAATGGGAAGTGTTGAGGATGCTGTATCTTCTGTTGCAGGGCTTACATTGGGAACATCTGCAACCGGATACACCTGTACTGCTGAAGGTTCTATCACTTCGGTAAGAATGTTTGATCCACAGTTAATAGCCCCTACTGGTCAGTATGTAAAACAATTCCCGTTGGGTCGAGAGCCAAAAGGTATTATCGGTAACGCAATAAGAATTAGAGTGACGGCAGCAGCAGCAGTAAACGCTTATTGTTATATAATTTTTGAAGTATAATGGCTTGGGGAAGATTAGATACGATGGTAGTGGATAAAACGAAGGTTCCAAATACAGATCAGACGGATTTTGCCGTACCCGTAATATTGACAGATAGTAATTATAAATCGGTTGCCAATGGTGGGTATATGCAAAATGCAAGTGCTTACGACATTAAAATGTATTCTGATTCAGGATTAACAACGCAGATACCCTACCAAAGAATATTTCATAATCTTACAACGGGTGCTATTTATTACCGGGTAAAAAGAACTTTATCTACCAGTGTAAATACAAATATCTACATAGCGTTTGGGGATGCAAGTATTACAACAGATCAATCAGATGCAGCTAATACTTATGTAACAGCCTGCAAAGCATTTTTTGAGTTTGGGGATGGTACAACTTTAAATTCTAACGATTCAACATCGAATGCTATTACTGGAACTAATACATCCGTAACAGCTACAACAGGGGCTTTTGCTGGGGGGACATTGGGCGGGGCAGGAAGTTTTAATGGAACAACAGCTAAAATTGATTTAGGCAATAATCTTGGACTTACGGGGGACATGACTATTACCTTTTGGGGATACTCAACAAACTGGTCGCAAGCGTTTTCAAAAGCAAGTGCTGCTACCGGTGTGGCAAGCCCAATAGATAATTCTTTTTCCGGTGCCTTCAATCAGGGCAAAATGTCTGTAGGCGATGGCTCTACTGATACAGCGCATACAATAAGAACAGCTAATACCCCACCGGCAAGTACATGGACATTTTATAGCTGGCAGATTTCTGGTACAGCATGGAGTGTAAGAAAAAATAATACTGCTGATAATAGCGGAACAGGATTAAGTCAAACAAGAACTAACAACTCTGGGTTAAGCATGTTGATAGGTGCTAATAATGCAAACAGCGAACATTTTTCCGGGAAGATGTCAGCACTAAGATTTTATAACAGCGCCTTGTCAGTAGATTGGAGGGACACCGAATATAATAGCGAAAATTCACCGTCAACATTTTCAAGTCATACATTTAGTACCCCGGCATCTGGAGGGTCGTTAGTATATTCGGCAAGGATTAACCAGTCAGTAAAAAGGGCATCATACTATTAATGTAAATAAAAATGAGATTAGGAAGGGCGCAACATTTTAAGCCGTTTATAAGAAAAGCCATCGTATCGGTTGCGTACACCTTAACACTTTCCGATTCGGTAACACTTTCCGATTCGGTAACTGGGAAAGCAATAGCAGTTGTAAAAAGTGATACAATAGTTCTTTCAGATTCGGTGGTAAAGGCAATATCAATCGTAAAATCGGATAGTGTTACCTTATCGGATGCAGTAACTAAAGCAGTTTCATTATCTAAGTCAGATTCGGTTACGTTATCAGATTCAGTAACAACTAAATCAGTTGGGTTAAACAAATCTGACTTAGTTACATTAAGTGATTCTGCCAGTAAAGCAGATTCGATAAGCAAATCTGATTCGGTTACGTTAGCCGATAGTCAATCGAAGATAGATACTATAAGTAAATCAGATAGTGTAACGATTTCGGATAGTATAACTGGTAAAGCTATATCGTTAAGCAAATCGGATGTAGCTTCATTGACAGATTCTATTGTGAAGTCTTTTAGATTAAGCAGGGCGGATACAGTAACGCTATCAGATATAATAAGTTTATTCGACAGCATATTACTGTCTTTGTCTGATGCAATAACATTGCTGGATAGTACAGAAAAAACAATAGGTGTAGCTGAATCTGATGTTATTACTACTGTAGATTTGATAGACCTCCCTAATACTCCTTCGGGGGGAGGTGCGTACCCGGTAAGAAGAAATCGGCAGAGAACGACTAATTTCTTAACACCGGAAGAATTGGCAATAAGTGCCCGGGTAAGGGAAGATGATAATGAGCTTATAACGATAATAAATCAGGTAATGAAAAATATTTACCGTTAGTGCTTTAAATATATTATTTTTGGTATAGTTTTAATCCGTACCCCTATGGAACAAAAATCACTACTCTTCGAGTTAAAAGACTTGAATTATGGCAGCAGGACTGCAATTATAGCCCATGCCGTTTACAATAACATTGATCTTGTCGGTGATATTTCCACTAAAGGGATGTTTGATAAATCCTGGCAGGAAAATAAATCCATAGACTTTTATTTTAACCATGATTCAGGGAGTGTCCCCGGTTCAGTACTACGAACTTACGAAGATGAAACTAAGGCTTATACTGAAGTAAAATTCGGGAACTGGAAATTGGGGGATGATATGATTGCCATGATAGATGCGGGTGTTATAAAGGGTGCATCCTTCGGCTATGAAACGATAAGAAAGGAGTTTAAAGAGGTTACCGGGAAAAAAGTCCGTGTTCTAAAAGAGGTTAAACATATTGAAACGTCATTACTCACAAAGAACCCTGCCAACCCATTAGCGGGGATCGTTTCATTAACAAAATCAGAAGATATACAGAACCTTATTAACGAAGTAAAGCAACATCTTTCTTCAATGGAATCTTTTTGCCGTAACACCAATGGGTCTGATGAGACCATTACGGCTTTATATGCTGAGATAAAACAAGCAAACGAAATACTTTCAAAGTATGATACCGCACCCACCCAGGACGCTGCGCCGGGTGCCAGCAGAAACGATAGTTTCTATAAACAGTTACTATTACTTAATGCAAAATTTAATTAACAATGGCTAAAACAGAAATCGAGATGTTGGAAGATATTTCCGGCAAGCTCGAAGCGGGTTCTAAAGAATCCAAAGAAGTAAAGGCTCTCGTAGAGGTTGCTAAAACCGAAGCGATTGAGTTGAAAACAAAGGTTGCAGAACTAAATACCGTCCTGGAATCAAAAGGTGCTCTCATAGTTGACATGCAGGGAGAGATTAAAGAACTGAAAGCTAAATCTGGCAGACTGAAAGGTCAACCCGGCCCTGTTCTCAGTGTAAAGCAGTTGATTGAAGATACCATCATGGAGCATAAGGATGCTATCATTCAATCCGGCAATGGCCGTTTGATCGAAAAGATTGAAATGAAAACCGTAGGTGCTATCGTATCTGCAAACCTTACAGGTACAGGTAACAACTACGTTTCTTATCTTGATTGGCGGCCCGGTATGGAGCCCATCGGACAGTTTCACTTCCGTGATCTGGTTCGTACTATTCAGTCTGAGACTGACTTTGTACGTTACCCCCGTGCTAACGTGCCTCTTGGTGAGGGGTCGTTTTCCCGTACAGCAGAAGCAGCTACTAAGCCACAGGTTGACCGTGATTACACAATGATTGACTTAACCCTTAGCCCAATGGCCGGTTTTGCAATTGTGTCACGTCAATCACTTCGTAATATCGTATTCCTGCAAAGTTGGTTACCCACTTCAATGATGGATCAGTTAAATGATTCAGAAGATACCGATTTCGCTAATACGTTAGTTGCTGCCGCAACAGGTAGTTCAACACTTAGCGGCTATGGTGTTACCCTTACGGGTGTTCCTGAAAAGCTGATTGGTTATATTACTAACCTGATGAAAACCAAATTCAGGGCTACTGCTATTGCAGTTGATCCAAATGTTTGGGCTGCATTGTTAGTGTTTCAGCCAAACAGAACTACTACACCGTCAAGTACTGTTCCTTACAGCAATCCTTTTGTTGTAACAGTCGATGCAAACGGAACGGTGCGAATACTTGGTTTACCCGTTTATCCGGTTAACTGGTTAACAGGTGGCCGTATTATTGTAGGGGACTTCAGCAAAGCTGCTATTGTGCAATCAGAAGGTCTTGTAATGAGGCAGTCAGATTCACATGCCTCTATCTTTACAGCAAATGAGATTGCATTTTTGCTCGAAAGAACTGAAGGGCTTGCAATTTTCCGTCCTGATGCTTTTGTGACAGCAGTGCTTTAACACAAGTTGTTTTTAATAAGTATGGAAATTACACCCCGGCATTTCAATGTTGGGGTTTTTTATTTGGTAGTATAAAATTATTTTGTACATTGCATTGAAACCGGGTAAGCGGTTAAAACTTTTTAGGCCGTTATTTATCGAATCAGTACTTACCTACTGCCAAGTGAGATAGCGGCTTATTCATTTTTAAAAACATACTTATGCCAACAGAAAAGAAAACAAGAACACCCCGCAACTACGATTCAATTATTACCGGGGCAATGAAATTAACACTACAGGAACGTGCAGCATTGTGTGGGAAACTGAAAGAATCGGTTAAGTCAGAATTAGCAGCAAGGGATCAACAGGCCGCTGAAGCTAAGAAAATTGCTGAAGGGTTATGAGCCATCCTGCCTGGTCAATAGTAAAATCATTCTACTGTATCAACCTCGAACAGAATACTAAGCGGTGGGAAGATTGTATTCCTCAATTTATTTTCGCCGGGATTGATTATGTAGAACAAGTAAAAACAGTTGAAAGTCCTGAGAATAGGTATATCAGTTTCAATCATGCTCATTACGATACGATAAAGAAAGGATATGAAACCGGTGAACCGTTCTGCATCTTTGAAGATGATATTGTCTTTGACAGGGATTGGAAACGATTAGAAGAAGCCAGCATCCAGTTACCTGAAGATTGGGATATACTTTTTATAGGTGCTAATATTGTCGGGGTTGATACAACGGAATGGCAGATGCCTACTAAGATATCCGGTAACCTTGCAAGGCTTTACAACGCATGGCAAACCCATTCGATTATTTACAGTAACAAGGGCGCTAAGTGGATATTAGATAATTTTGACCCTGATAAGTTCCCGGTATATGATGAATGGCTACGAATGGGATACGAACCTGAGAATGTTTCTGCAATGAGAAATAAAAACGTATATTGTACGATACCTTTAATTTGTTATCAGCGGCCTGGCTACTCAGATGTTTGGAGGACTGATACAGAGTACGGATGTCATAAACCGGGGAATAAATATTTGTTGAACTTATGATTCGCCTTATCACATACTCCAACGAACTTTGTACTATCAGTAGAATGAAATGTGCTAAATCAGCCCGTAAGTTCGGTGCTGACATGGTGTACGAATACGAGCCGCATAATATTGATACGTTCTTTAGAACCAATAACGAAAAAACTTTATCGGGGGAACGGGGTGCTGGTTACTGGCTATGGAAGCCGTACTTTATCAACCGTGCTATTCAACACTGCAATGACGGTGATATATTGGTTTATTGTGATGCAGGGGTTGAAATAATAACGAACCTGAATGAGATTGTGAAGGTTATGGATCAGGATATGTTTCTGTTCTGCAACGGTCATCAGCATGTGCATTGGTGTAAGATGGATGTAATTAAAGCAATCAATCCGCATCATGGGTATGATAGCAATGGATTTGAACCTAATGGCCATTACCAGCAAGAGCAACAGGTACAAGCCTCAGTTATCTTCTTTAAAGTAAACGAAACAACCCGAAACTTTATTAAAGAGTGGTTGCTATGGGCCCAGATGCCGGGGTTTATAGATGATAGCCCATCGAAGCTGCCAAATCACCCTGAGTTTGCGGAGCATAGGTACGACCAGGCAATACTTACTTGTTTGGCTATAAAATATAATATAGATTTACACTGGTGGGCAGATCATCTTTGGTACGAATCACAACGGTATAGATGGCCTGAAGATAAATATCCGTCAATGTTTAAGCATCATAGAAAAAGAAACAACGAATGGTAATCGGCAACGGAGATATAGCAAAAGTGATATCTGACAGGGAAGATTTAATCTTCTTCGCTTCAGGTGTGAGTAATAGTAAAGAAGAACGTCCAATTGAGTTTGAACGGGAAATGAAACTACTATTGCAGCAACCCCGTAATAAGCATCTTGTTTACTTCAGCAGTTTATCAATCTACTATGCAAAGACAGAATATGCAAGGCATAAACGTATAATGGAAAAGACTATCCGTAACCATTGGGAGAGTTTCACTATTGTAAGACTTGGTAATATTGATTGGGGGGTGAATCCACACACATTGATTAACTACCTGAAGGAACACCCTGATGCAACGGTGCAAAACACTTACAGGCACATTGTATCAGTAGATGAATTTAAGTATTGGCTTGGATTGATTAAGCCCGGTACTCAGAATGAAATGAATATACCCGGTAAAATGGTGTACGTCCCTCACTTATTCAGATCACTTCATCCATTGCCGGGAAGAGATATAAAACATGATTATTTATGAAACTAAGAATTGTAAAGACGGGTAGAAACGAGCAAGGTGGCTGGTATTATATGGTTGAAAGAAAATACTGGATTGGCTGGTTTGTAACAGGGGGCAGTGAACTTAGTACAGGTGACCAACTGTTAACCTTAGAGCAGGCTAATGATGTGGTTAATGAATTGATTGAATTTAAGGGAGGCGCAATTGTTGTTAAAGAAGTAATATCCTTATGACCGACAAAATAACCATAGGCTATCATGAAGGATTCGATGAATCGTTACGTTACGAATACGACCTGAAGCCAACGGACAAGGTGTTGGATATTGGCAGTTACCGGCGGGAGTTCGCTGATAAGATAATAGCAATGTACGGATGCGAAGTTGAGTGTTTCGATGCTTTGGATAATAAAGCGGCATGGCTATTCGATGGAAAATTACAGATGGGCGGCAATTATTTATATACGTCCTCCCTTGCTGATAACCCGGATAAAGAATATTGGTGCGTTGACATAGCTAAGTATTTGCAGGAAGAAATTTCGTTGTGCAAAATCAACATTGAGGGCGGGGAGTATGAGCTAATCAATTATATCGGTATGAAGGGGTTGATGCACAATATTAAAAACTTGCAGGTGCAGTTTCATTTGGTGAGTGGTTATAATTCAGTAGATTTATACGAAAAGATTGCAGAAAATTTATCATTGACACACCGACTCACTTGGAGGTTCCCGTTTGTGTGGGAAAATTGGGAACGTATATGTTAACCTTCGCAGCGAAATATCATCGCAATGACTTCAGCCAGTTTGGGGAGAACGGTATCATAGATGAATGTCTGAAACGTATCAACCCCGAACTGCATACCGCTGTCGAGTTCGGCGCACCTGATGTTTATTATTGCAGTAACATTTACCACTTGCAGGAACGGGGATGGAATTTATTTTACTATGACCCTAATCCACAACACCCGGCAGTTAATCGGGCTACAATAACCCCAGATAATGTGAACGACCTGCCGAAGTGTTCTGTTCTTAGTATAGATATAGATGGCAATGATTATAATGTATGGGCTGCCTACAACGGGAAACCGGATATTATTATTATTGAGATTAATAGCAGCCTGCACCCGGAAAGCACAGCTATGGTTAGCGATATGCAGCACGGAACCTGTTACCTTCGAATGGTAGAATTAGGGTTGAGTAAAGATTACTTCCTACTATGCCACACCGGGAATTTAATATTTATAAAAAAAGAACATTGGGAGTTATTCCCGGAAGCGAAGGGTGACCCTTTAATTGATTGGACATATTATTTTAATACTTCATGGTTATGAACCAATGCGATAAAATATACATACCAGGCCATACCGGGCTATTAGGTTCAGCGGTTGTAAGGAAGTTAAGAGAACAAGGCTATCGGAATATTCTAACCATGCCACACAATAACCTCGACCTTATAAGTCAGGACAGTGTTGATAGTTATTTCGCAACCCATCAGCCGGATTATGTTATTATTTGTGCCGGGAAGGTAGGCGGCATCATGGCAAACAATACGCAGCGGGGTGATTTTATTTATAAAAATACCATGATGCAGTTTAATATCCTTCATGCTGCTTATACTTATAACTGTAAGAAGGTTATGGCTATCGGCTCGTCATGTATTTATCCGGCTTATGCAGATCAGCCTATCAGCGAGGCATCATTAATGACAGGAGAATTAGAGCCAACGAATGAGCCGTATGCAATTAGTAAGATAGCTGCGTTAAAAATGTGTGAGGCATACAGGCGGCAGTATGACTGCAATTTTATATCAGCTATGCCGACTAATCTTTACGGGAATAACGACACTTATGACTTATTTAAAAGCCATGTGCTGCCTTCGCTGATTAAAAGATTCCATGATGCCAAAATAAATAACGACCCGTCTGTTACTATTTGGGGAACAGGGACGGTTCGCCGGGAGTTCTTACATGCTGATGATTGTGCCGAAGCATTAATATTCCTGATGAATAATTATGATGAATCGGGGCATGTGAATATCGGAACGGGTGAAGATATTACAATACAGGAATTAGCTATAATGATTAAAGATATTGTAGGCTATACAGGCGAAATACTTAATGATACTTCAAAGCCGGATGGGATGAAACGAAAAGTATTGAATGTATCAAAGATTAATGCTTTGGGATGGGAGGCTAAAATTGAATTGGCTGAAGGAATTAAATTAACTTATCATGATTACTGCATTAAGCATAGGTAGGGGCGGTCTCGGTAGGTTCGGTAACCAGATGTTTACTATCGCTGGTTGTATCGGCATTGCTACTAAGTCAGGGCAACCGTATGGTTTCCCCAGGTGGCAGACACATGATAACGCAATCTTTGGGCAGCCAGTAGATGATATTGAAGAGTACTTAGTTAATGAATTACCCCGGATACCAATAGGCTTGCCACTTCAGGAGTACGGCTACTTTTGGGGGTATAAAGATATTAACCTGTCAACTGGTAGCTGGTCAATAGATGCACACATGCAATCATATAAATTCTTTGAGCATTGTATGCCGACTATTCGGAATACATTCAGGTTTAAAGACGAACCACCACAGAATGATTATGTAGCTATTCATTACCGGGCAGGTGATTATATTGATGATCCTACGGCACAACATCCAAGATGCAGTAAGGAGTATTATGAAAAGGCGATGGCTGTATTCCCTGAAGGAACGAGGTTTATTTTATTTAGCGATAACCCTACTTCATGGTGTGAAATTATGCAAATAGACAACATGCTTTATTATGATGGGAATAGTTACATCGAAGATTTTAAAATAATGAAATGCTGCAAACATTTCATTATCGCTAATAGTTCATTTAGCTACATGGCTGCATTACTTAGTGAGCATCCTGATAAAAAGATAATCATGCCGTCACGTTGGTTCGGTTCGCAGATGCCCCCTGAGTTTGATACGAAAGATATTTACCCCCCTGAAGCAATAGTAATATGAGAATACTTGCATCAATCCACCTTTACCCTCCCGTTCATAATTGCGGCAGCGAATGGATGCTGCACAATATTTTTAAGTACTTAGTAAGTAAGGGGCATCATTGCCGGGTTATTCTTCACCAATCAGAAATGCACAAAGTAAACTGCCCTTACATTTATGAAGGTGTTGAAGTATTTGGCGCAACGGGTGATATTAGTGCTTATATGTGGGCCGATATTATCATTACCCATTTAGATTTTACTCAGTATTCTATCATCATGGCAAAGATGGCGAAAAGACCGCTGGTTCATTTTGTACACAATGACATACCGTACAGTTCTATCCAGGGAAGTTTTGCAGA
>JAULKP010009302.1:3771-14040 GCA_032356005.1 Ulothrix subflaccida
TTGAATTTCTTGGTTTTCTGAAACCTGCTTTAATGTAGAAGTGGAAGTGGGTGTTTTAGATGAAAAAATTAAAACCTCTTTAGCTTCTTATTGTCATCATCGTGAAACGGGGCTTCCTTTTTGTATCTTAAAGGCTGCCATTAGCATGGATGGTAAAATAGCTGCTAAAGATGGTTCTTCTATTTGGATCACTGGAGAGCAAGCTAGAGAAGATGTTCATTTACTCAGGGCCAGTTCTCAAGCCATTCTAGTAGGAACAAATACAGCTTTAGAAGATCATCCGAGATTGACTGTGCGTGGCCTCAAAGAAGTCTTTAATCCTCCGTTACGGGTTGTTTTAGATGCTAAAGGTAAAACCAAGCCTGAAGGAGATTTGTTTAATACTAGTTTAGCTCCTACGATGGTTGTGACTTCAGACAAAGTGGACACAAAGAAAAAGCAAGAATGGATCGAAAGTGGCTGCGAAGTTTTAACAGTGCCGTTTAATGATAAAAAAACAGGTTTAGATCTTCGTTATCTTTTAACGGCTTTAGGTAAAAGAGGAGTTCTGCAGCTTTTAGTAGAAGGAGGATCCAAAATGTTTTCTAGTTTAATTAGTGAAAAATTAACAGATCGTTTAGTGCTCTATATGGGTAGTTGTTTACTTGGTGCTGAAGGAGTATCCTTATTTTCTAAACCAAAGCTTGAAAATATAGATGATGCTATCCGCATGCATTTAAAAGATTTTAGCCGTTTTGGTAAAGACGTTCGATTGGATTATACGTTTTAAAATGTTTACAGGAATTATTAAAGAAATAGCGCAAATCAAAAGCGCAGAACTCATTAATGGGATTCTTAATTTAAAAATTAAGAGCGCGCTATTTAAAGAAGGGCAAATAGGAAATTCATTTGCAGTGAATGGGGTCTGTTTGACTCAAATTGCTTATAAGAAAAAAATAGCTACGTTTGAAGCAGTTGAAGAAACCTTAAATAAGACTCATTTGGGAAATTTAAAAGAAAGCCAACTTGTTCATTTAGAAGAGGCCATGAGAGCAGGGTCTACTTTAGATGGCCATATTGTCCAAGGACATGTTGATGGAGTGGCTCGTTTGTTAGAGATTTCTAAAGATTGTTTAAGAGTCCAAGTTTCAGATGATTTTAAAAAGTATTTAATCCATAAAGGTTCTGTAACACTCGATGGGGTTAGCCTGACGATCGCTCAAATCCAAGACAATGAGCTTACAGTGGCCTTAATCCCTCATACTTACGAAAACACTCTTTTTAAAACAAAAGAAAGAGGCGATCCTATCAACATTGAAATAGACATGTTTGCTAAGATGATTTTTAAATATTTAGACCAAATCAAACTCGCAGAGGAGAGCCATTCATGAAATTTGCAACTATCGAAGCTGCTATTGAAGATATTAAAATGGGGAAACCTGTTATTGTTGTCGATGATGAGGGCCGAGAAAATGAAGGTGATTTAATTATAGCTGCGGCAAAAGCAAATGCTGAAAACATTGGGTTTATGATTCGCTATACGAGTGGAATCTTATGTGTACCTATGTTAGAGGCAGATTTAAAGCGTTTAAATATTCCTATGATGGTAGAAACAAATACAGAAAAACATCGAACTGCTTTCACGGTCTCAGTCGATGCCAAAGATACTACTACGACGGGTATTTCAGCTAAAGATCGCTGCACAACGATTCAAACCTTGCTTAATCCTCAAACACAGCCTGAAGACCTATTGAGACCGGGCCATGTCTTTCCTTTAAAATGTAAAAGTGGAGGAGTCCTCAAGCGCGCAGGTCATACAGAAGCTAGTGTAGATCTTGCCATTTTGGCAGGTCTTTTTCCAGCTGCAGTACTTGCTGAAATTATTAATGAGAATGGTTCTGTTTCTAGCAGACAAGAAATCGAGAGATTTTCTAAAGAACATCATTTAAAAGTAATTTGTATTGCCGATCTTGTACGGTTTAGGCACAGTCATGAAAAATTAGTGGTTCGAAACACCACGACAAAGATTCAAACTGAGTTTGGAGAATTTACAGCGTATTCTTATACTTCATTATTAGATGATACAGAACATATTGCACTGGTTAAAGGAGATCTAAGCCTACAAAAAGAAGTTTTAGTACGTGTCCATTCAGAATGTTTAACAGGTGATGTGTTTGGTTCTAAGCGCTGTGATTGTGGAAATCAATTAGAGCTTGCCTTAGAAAAAATAGCCCAAGAAGGTTGCGGCGTTTTAGTTTACTTGAGAGGACATGAAGGGCGAGGAATTGGTTTAAAGCACAAGCTAAGAGCTTATCATTTGCAAGATCAAGGCTGTGATACTGTAGAGGCTAATCAAAAGCTGGGTTTCCCTATTGATTCTAGAGAATATGGGGTAGGCGCTCAAATTTTAGTCGACTTAGGTGTTACCAGTATGCGATTAATGACTAATAACCCTGCCAAGTACAGTGGACTTTCCGGATACGGACTTGAAATTGTTCAAAGAATACCCCTGTTTTCTGAGCCTACTTCAGAGAATCTAAAATACTTGATGACGAAAAAACAGAAAATGGGTCATTTATTATCCTAAAAATGAAAAGTAAAATCTAAATGGAACCTAAAAAAATTAAAATAGCTGTTGTGATTAGTCGCTTTAATGAAGAGATCACACAAGCAATGCTAGAAGGGGCTTATCTCTGCGCAGATCAACAAGGTCTTAAACGTGATCAAATGGAAGTTGTTTGGGTACCTGGAGCCTTTGAATTGCCTTTGATTGCTAAAAAAATGGCTCAAACTAAATACTATGATGCCGTTGTTTGTTTAGGCGCTGTTTTGCAAGGAGAGACAAAACATTTTGACTATGTATCAACCGCTGTGACTCACGGGTTAACACAAGTAGCTTTAGAGCAAAAGTTGCCTATTTTATTCGGTATTCTAACTTGTGACTATTCTCAAGCTATTTTTCGTACACAAGGAGAGAACAATAAAGGCTACCATACATTTAAAGCAGCTTTAGAAATGATTGATGTTTGTGAACAAATTTCACAAAAAGAGCAAAATTTTTTGCAGTAAATGATCCAATTTGTTTAATTGGCTATTAAATCTTTAGCCTAACCCCTATCAGGATAGGATGGATTTTATGGTAAAATTTAGACCCGTCAAAGAAAATTCTTTTAAAGAATATTTTTCCTATTTTATCAACCCATTTTTTAACCGTTCTCTATTTGCTGAATCAAAAGCCGATCATCGATATAAAAAAACAAAAGCAGCAAAAAACATTTCAAGCTACTTTAATCGTTTTATTTCAGACACCAGTGTCAAACAAGTCTATAAGGTCTTAGAGTTTTTACATCAGAGTTCAACGTATGATTTTGAACAGCAAAAAAAACAGGGGCTAATTCCTAAAGGATTACACCCTTTAGAAGAAAAAGAGTGGATCATTGAGTATCTAAAACCACGCATCGATAACTTTAATGCAGAAAGTGCTTGGCTTGTCATGGTCAACATGGGGCATCGAGATAAGTATATGCGGTTTTTGTCTCGCTCAGAGTGCCTCAATCGCTTTGAAATCTTTGTTCAAAATTACTTTTTTGCCTCTCTTCCTGAATCGATGCTCGTTGAAATCTTTTTACTAGCCTACGATGGAGAAGAGGTCGAAAGGAAAGAGAAGCTAGAACATTTAATGGAATGTTTGTGTCATAAACAAACTGTTAAACTCATCGATACACTTAAAAAAACCATTGCAGATGCTAGACACTGGGTTGCCTATTGTGAAATCCTTTTGGGATTTATGCGCAATGCGCAAATCAAAAGTGTGCTCAGCGTTTTACCTAATGAGCTAGAAGACCTAGCTCTCAAAAAACTATATCCCTACGATATTATTGAAGTTGTTGAACAAATGGAAGACGCTCATCAAAAAGAGAGAATGATCCAGAAGGTTTTGAAAAATCGCAAAGATTGGTGGAGAGATTTTTCTCATGATGAAGTTTATCAAGCTCTTTCTATTTTGAATTCTCGATAGAAGATAGTATGTGGTTCTTCCAAGCAATTCAAGATCTTTTGCCCATTTCAAAGTCACTCGCTGATCGAATAGAAAACTACTCTATTGATAGTCGAAAAATCACATCTAAGAGTCTTTTCTTTGCTTTAAAAGGAGAGCGAGTCGATGGACACCAATACTTATTGCAAGCAGAGCAAAATGGGGCTATTGCAGCTGTTGTAGAAAAGAAACCAGCTGTGATGCCTAAAAATATGGAACTCATTTATGTAAAGGATGTGAAAAATACTTTGCAAATGCTGGCTCAAGCCATTGTTCTTTTTTGGAAGCCAAAAATTATTGCTGTCACAGGATCATTGGGAAAAACATCGACCAAAGATTTTTTAATGGAGATGCTCAAAAAAAAATATTCAATCAATGGAACTCCAGGTAATTACAATAGTCAATTAACTCTGCCTCTAACCATTTTAAATACAAAGATTCCAGCAGAATATCTAGTTTTGGAAATGGGGATTGATAGACCACTCGAAATTGACCGTCTTATAGAGATAGCTCCCCCTCATGGCGCTATTTTAACCATGCTTGCCCATGTGCATGTTGAATCTTTTGGCAGCTTTGAAAAATTAGCAGATGAAAAAATGAAAATTTTTGATCATTTGCATACAGAGCTTGGGATTTATAATTTGGATATGCCTTTTGCAGAAAAAATTCTTCAGAAAAAGCGATTAAAGACCCAGATTAGTTATTCATTAAAAGATGAAAGAGCAGACTATTTTTTGAAACTAGAAGAGGGGCAGTTTAAAGTTTTTAAAAATCAAAAATTATTGCTTAAAGCAAAATCTCCTTTTTTTGATTTTAAAAGCCATTATAACCTTTTAGCAGCGATTGCGATGGCAGATCAACTCGGTGTAGATTTACCGATGATTAAAGAGGTGATTCCTAATCTAAAGCATGCTCCCAATCGACTTGAAAAGATTCAGAAAAATGGAATCACCTTTATTTGTGATGCCTATAACGCAAATCTAGATTCTATGGAAAATGCTTTGCAAGCTCTGCGAAAAGAAAAAGGACGTAAAATTGCAATCCTATCCGATATGGTAGAACAAGGGGCCTATCAAGAGGAAAATCATCAAAAACTACTGCAAGTAGCCCTTGAAAATGCAGATGTCTTAATCGGATTAGGTCAAGGTTTAAAAGAGATGGGATCAATTTGGAAAAAAAGTAAAAAAAGATGGGCTTTTTTTCTTTCATATTCCAATATGCTAGCTTATATTTTTAAATTGATCCGAAAGGGAGATGTTATTCTTTTAAAAGGATCAAGAAAAAGTGCCCTCGAGAGAATCTTAAATGATCTTAATTTTAATTAACTTGCTCAAAGGCTTTCAACTCAAAATACCCTCCGTATTTGAATACTATTCTTTTCGGATGAGTATGGCAGCTATTACTGCGCTGGTTCTAACCATTTTTTATGGTAAGGTCTTTATTAAGAAACTCTATGAGCTTAAAATAGGACAGCCAATTCGAAAGGAAGAGTGTCCACTTTTAGGCAAACTACATGAAAAGAAAGAAGATACCCCCACCATGGGCGGTATTTTGATTTTATTTTCAATGTTGATTTCGTTGCTGTTATGGATGGATTTAACCCATCCTTTTACAATCATACTTCTAATTACAACTCTCTTTTTGGGAGCCATTGGAGCGTGGGATGATTATTTAAAACTTAAAGGCAAAAGTAGTAAAGGATTAGCAGGAAAAAAGAAGTTTGTTATGCAAACAGTTTTTTCTCTTATTTTAGGCTGCTATTTATTAGGTCCTTATTCCACGGAATATGGTTCTTATATGTCATGGCTTTATATTCCTTTTGTTAAAGGACCCCTCATTTATTTTCATGGTATCATGAGCATCCTTTTAGTTTTGTTTTGGATCTTTGTCATCAATGGTTCATCGAATGCTGTGAATTTAACAGATGGGTTAGATGGACTGGCTGCAGGTAACCTCATTATGGTTGCCAGCTCTTTTGCCTTAATTGCTTTTGTAACCAATCACTACTCTGTTTCTCAATATCTGAATATTCAATATATTGAGGGAAGTGGTGAAATTGCCATTTATCTCTCTGCACTTGTCGGTGGATGTTTATGATTTTTATGGTATAACAGCCATCCTGCCCAAGTCTTCATGGGAGATACGGGGTCCCTGCCCCTGGGAGGAATCATTGGAGTAAGCAGCATTTTACTGAGACGAGAACTCTTACTTGCTATTATTGGAGGCATTTTTGTAGCTGAAGCTGTCTCTGTTATTTTACAGGTAGGTAGCTATCGTTTGCGCAATAAAAAAAGAATTTTTCTGTGTGCGCCACTGCATCATCACTTTGAATATTTAGGTTGGCCTGAAACAAAAGTTGTATTGCGATTTTGGATTGTAGGGTTTTTATTGTCTGTTGTTGGGGTTCTATCACTTAAATTTCAATAATATGAGTAACTTTTCGAAACAGCTCGTTTTGATCCTAGGATTTGGTAAAAGTGGAAAATCTTTATTACAATTTTTTATAGCAAAAGGGGCTAGAGTCATTATCTATGATGATAAAGTCCTTACTGACGTCGATAAAGATTCTTATTTATTTTATCATAAAATCGAGGATCTCCCTTTTAATAGAATAGATTTGATAGCCTGCTCTCCAGGTGTATCGCCGGAGCATAAAGTCCTTTTAGAAGCTAAAAAGCAAGGCATCCCTATTCGAGGAGAGATGCAAATAGGGCTGGATGCATTAAAAAATAAGATCATTGGAATTACTGGAACCAATGGAAAGTCCACTTTAACCAGTTTGATTGCTCATTTGCTCAATCATGCAAAAGTGCCAGCCAAAGCTGTTGGCAACATAGGTATCCCCATTACTTCTATAGAGGGGCAAGTTTCAGAGGAAGACATTTTAGTCGTAGAGTTAAGTTCATATCAAATTGATACTCTAGAAAAGCGCTGTATAGATTTTGGACTCATTCTTAATATTACTCCTGATCACCTCACTCGTTATGGAACATTCTTAAATTATGCCCAGTCCAAGTTGAGACTTCAAAGTTTGATTAAAGAAAAAAATCGGTTTTTTTGTTCTGAGCAAATTATTCAAGATTGGCCAAATGAGATAGACCGCTCTCAAGTGGAGTTTTTTGATTCTTATTATGATCATTATTTAAAAGAACTTGGACAAATAACAAGCAGTATCAGTCCATTTGAAAAACAAAATATTTCAGCTGCAATAGCTATATGTAAACAATTTAAGCTTAATGCAGAGCAGCTTCACGAGGGTCTTAAAACTTTTCAAGGCCTTCCTCATCGTTGTGAATTTGTAAGGACGATTCATGGAGTTGATTTCTATAATGACAGTAAAGCTACCAATATAGAATCGATGATCAAAGGTCTGATGGATCTAAACAAACCTATTCATATAATTATGGGAGGGGAAGATAAAGGACTTGACTATTCGAGACTAAAACCCTATTTTTTTAATAAAGTTACAGAAATCTTTTTTATCGGAATTGCTAAAGAAAAAATGGCTAAAGTATTTGAAAATGATTATGATGTTTTTTTATGCTCATCACTTGAAGATGCTGTAAGAATGGCTTATCAGAAGAGTCAAAAAAATGAGATTGTTCTCTTATCACCAGGAACTTCAAGTTTTGATATGTTTAAAAATTTTGAGCACCGTGGGGAAGAATTTAAACGGATCGTAAAGCAACTAGCAGGAGAAATAGAATGAGCCGTCGAGACACAATTATTATCGCTGTATTAATCAACGCCTGTTTACTGGTTGTTCTTTTTGCAACGTCCATTACTAGAAAAGAAGAACCTCATTATGCTTCTAACCATGAGCTTCCTTTCAGCCCTCCAGCACAAAATATCAAATTTGAAGATATTGAAAGATCACTTGTTCAAGATACGAAATCTTTCGATGAAACATTTCCTCTTCAAGCTCCTTTGATCACTCAACCTCAACCTGCTAAGACGAATCATTTACCCATTCTTGCCGAAGAGAAGATGCCAGCTAAAGAAGAACCTAAAAATGCAAAATACATGGAAGTCACCGTTAAAAGTGGAGATTATTTAGAACGCATTGGTCGAGAAAATAATGTTTCAGCTGCTGAGATCATGAGTTATAATAATTTGAAAACAACTCAATTGCGAATTGGGCAGGTTTTACGTATTCCTGTCAAAGAAGAGAGTGGACACAAAGCAAAAACACCCATTAGACAGTATGTCGTAAAAGTGGGCGATACTCCATGGAAAATTGCTAATGATCACAATATGAAGTTAGAAGATCTTTTAAAAATTAACCACCTAGATAAAGAATCGTCTAAGCAACTACAACCAGGCGATACTTTATATATTCGGTAATGACTTTCTTTGAGAGAAAAATTTCTTGGCAAACTTTTTGCCTGCTTGCTGTGACTTCCATCATTTTTATGATGGGGGTGATCATGGTTTTTAACGCAAGTTCGGCAAGCGCTTTAGAGCAACATGCTTTTCATAAAAGACACTATGCCCTCCTTCGCCAATTGATGAACTTTGTTGTTGGCTTAATGATTTGCTATGCCTTTTGGAAAATAGGCTACTATGAACTCATTCGTTTAAGCCCTCTATTAATGGTGCTTATTTCTTTAAGCCTATTGTTAGTTTTTGTTCCAGGTATTGGTCGTTGTGTTAATGGTTCTAGAAGATGGATTGTCATAGGAAGCTTTGTAGGGCAACCTTCTGAATTTGTCAAAATTGTTATGCCTCTTTATTTCATTCATTCGGTCATGACTAAAGAGCGCAGCGCCAAAGAACTACTTAAAATATTTGCGGTTATTTGCGTTCCTATCGTGCTAGTGCTCATAGAGCCTTCCAATGGAATTACAGCGATGCTTGCAGCCACCTTCATTGTGCTAATGTTTCTCAGTCGTATTTCTTATAAATGGTGGCTGTGGCCTATCTTAGTTTTTCTGATGATGGGATCGATTGCTGTTTTAAAAGTCCCCTATATTCAAGCTAGAATCCAAAGCTATTTGCATCCAGAGAAAGATCTTTTAGGCAGAGGGCATCAACCTTTTCAATCTAAGATAGCAATGGGCTCTGGTGGAGCTTTAGGAAAGGGGCTCGGTCAAAGCATGCAAAAACTGAGTTACCTGCCAGAAGCGCAAAATGACTATATTGCGGCAATTTTTGCTGAAGAGGTTGGTTTTGTAGGAATTTTTTTCTTAATCACCCTTTATATGATAGTCAGTTTTCTAGGTTTTTCCATTGCTTTAGGAGCAACCACAGTGCAAGGTTCTGTACTAGCAGCAACTCTGACATTTTCTTTAAGCCTTCAATCCTTTCTAAATTTAGCAGTTGTCTCAGGCATCTTACCAAGTACGGGCTTAAATCTACCCTTTTTTAGTCAGGGTGGTAGTTCTCTTCTTGCGAATATGATTGCTTTAACACTCTTGCTCAATGTAGGTTACTATGCAAAGAAAAATAAAGAAGTCAAATGGGTCGCAAAGTTCTAATATGTAGTGGGGGAACAGGAGGACATCTTTTTCCTGCGCAATCTTTAGCCAGACAACTGCAAAAAGAAGACTCCATTGAGATCTTGTTTGCCGGGGGTAATCTTTCAACTAATAAGTATTTTGATTCTTCTACCTTTCGTTATTTAGATATTAGCTGCGCTCCTCTTTCATTCAAGCAAGGCTTTTCCATCATGAGCAACGGTCTAAAGATTTTAAAGGGTGTTGTAGAAAGCCTGCGTCTGATACGAAAATACCAACCTGATTTAATCATTGCTTTTGGGAGTTATCATACTTTCCCCACTCTTCTGGCCGCCTGTTTAAGTAAAAAAAAGTTTTTCCTTCACGAACAAAATAAACAAATGGGGATCGTCAATCGCTTATTTGCTAAAAAAGCAAAAAAAATCATGGTCAGTTTCCCAGACACAGAGCCTTTTTATAGTCATAGTGACTATGTGAAGATGCCTCTTAAATTTGAAAGAGATATTCATTTAGATAAAAAGCAAGTTTTGCAATCACTCCATTTAAGCCATTCTTTAAAAACGATTTTAATCTGCGGAGGCTCTCAAGGATCCCTCAGTATCAACCAGACGTTTATTGAGGCGATTCAATATCTGAAAGAGTTTCAATTTCAAGTAATTCATTTGGTCGGTTTTAAGGAAAGTATTCAGAGTGTCAAAGATTTTTATCAGAAAGAAAAAATCCTAGCTTATGTCAAAGAATTTGATCCTAATATCCATAAGTATATGCAAGCTTGCGACTTCATGATTTCTCGTTCGG
>JAULKP010009522.1:0-14024 GCA_032356005.1 Ulothrix subflaccida
ACCCTGTGTACTTGTAATGATCCTTCAAAAGGACTTCCTTTGACTAAATCTACATGTTTAATCCGGAGGCTGACTCTTGCCTTGACCAGCTGATTGTTCATGGTATGTGCACCGAGAGTTTGTGCTGGATATCGGGTTTTCTCTTTCGCTTTCTTCTCACCAAAACGATTGCAGCAAAGCTGATTGAGTTCAGTAAGTTGCGTGGGTTGATTATTGTTTCTTCGGATGTGTTGTACGATAAAGTACCACTTATTTTTACCGCAGATCGATTCAAGTGCCGCCCACTCTTCTTCTGAAATTTGTGTATGGTCTGCACTAGTTTCTGGAGGTTCGCCGGTGGTTACTGTACCAGTAGTGTCAAAACCCTGAGTTGCTGTTTGATGTGACATATAATGAACTATTGGTTGAGTTTTCTGTAGATTGTAATTCGGTTAAGAGTTGTCTTGCATAATCACATTTGCAAGACTAACCGAATTGCCAAAAATATTACAACTAAAATTCCAGAGTGTCAAACTTTTAAGTATAAATTTGCTTTGAAAAATGAGCAAAAGGATATATAGTAAAAGTCTTGTATTTGCATTTTACATGCAAAAGTATACTTCAGGTATGCACACTTGCTAGGTGTTAATACAAAATGGTCTAAATAAAACATGGAACTACTAAAGCTTTTAAAAAACTATAGAAATTTGGCTATTACAGTCTTGGTTTTAGGTATCTCTACAAACCTACTGGCTCTTTTTGTACCTAAATTATCCGCAGGTATTATTGATACCGCAAAAGGATCACTAGGAATAACTGATGTGGTTTTAAACAATATCTATATTCTTTCAGGTGTTGCGCTTATGACTTTTGTTGTTGCAGGATTGCAAATTTATTTTTCTAGTATTTTCGCAGAAAAAGTTGCATACGATATTAGAAAAGATTTGATTAATAAAGTTGGGGATCAGACATTTAATTTTATATCTAAAGAAACTCCCGCAAAACTACTTACACTTATTACCTCAGATGTCGATGCTGTAAAAGGGGTAATATCACAAGGTTTGGTTACACTACTTGGAGCGGTGGTAACTTTGTTTGGTGCAATAATTTTTCTACTTAATATTAATTTGAAACTTGGGCTTTATACGGTTTCGGTTATTCCATTGCTCATAATTACTTTTGCACTTATTTTCGGAAAACTGTCAAAACTTTTTCAAGAAGGACAGGAAAATTTAGAAAAGATAAATGCGATTATAAATGAAAGTATTGTTGGTGCATCACTTGTTAGAGTATTAAGTGCTAGGGCAGAAGAGATTAAAAAGTTTGCAAAAACAAATTCTACCACTAGAGATATTGGATTAAATATTGTTAAAAGTATTTCAGCTCTAATTCCAGCTGTTGTATTCCTTGCGAATATGACCACGATTATTATCGTATGGTTTGGAGGACAGGCTGTGATAGAAGGGGAATTCACTATAGGTAGTTTCAGTGCATTTTTGTCTTATGCAGCTTTGTTTATCTGGCCACTATTTGTGCTTGCTTTTGTTGGTCCAATGATTGGTCGTGGATTAGTTTCTATAAAAAGAATAAATTCAATTTTAGATTCTGAAGTTGAGCTAGACACTGGTACATATGATGGAGAAATAAAAGGGAATATAGAATTCGATCATGTAACACTTAAGTATAAAGATGAAGCTGGCAATGAAAGAATTATACTAAAGGATATTACATTTAAGATTGAGGCTGGTACAAAAACAGCGATTATTGGTCCAACAGCTGCGGGTAAAACTCAGATCTTTTACCTTATGTCTGGCATGGTGCCTCCGACCGAAGGAAAAATTTTAGTCGACGGCCGTGCCCTAACCGAATTCAAAAATAAGTCTTTCTTGAGTCACATGGGTCTAGTTTTTCAAGACAGTATTATGTTCAATTCAAGTTTCCGAGACAATATCTCTTTCGGGTCGGACTCTATTGATACAATAGTCGGCGCGGATCAATCTGCGCATAAAGCACCAGCGACCGGCGCCGACCAATCTGCGCAGGCTGTACCAGCAAGCGGCGCGGACCAATACACTCTTAACACCACAGATAACTTACAAAAAGCTATTCAAACCGCAGAACTCACTGATTTTGTCGCAGAGCTTCCAAAAGGTCTTGATACACATATAAGTGAACGAGGTACAAGTTTGTCTGGCGGACAAAAACAGAGAATCATGTTAGCTCGAGCCCTTGCAATAAATCCTCAGATTTTACTTCTAGATGATTTTACAGCAAGAGTCGATCGTACAACTGAAGCAACAATTCTTTCAAATGTTTCAAAGAATTATCCGGATGTTACGCTGATTTCCATTACACAAAAAATTGAGCCAATTCAAAATTATGACCATATAATAGTTGTCATGGAAGGTGAACTTGTCGCTTCTGGAAAACATGAAGATTTGTTAAAGAATTCTTTTGAATACAGACAGATTTATGAATCGCAACAATCAACTGAACAAAATGAAAAATAATTACTCACTAGATATAGGTAAAAATGATGAAGTTATCGAAGCGGACTCAAGCAATTCACCGACTTCGTCTATTAAGGCTGCCAAAGAAAAACCATTTTCACTTAAAAAAATTCTTAAAAGCATAAAGGAATTCTCAAAATTTATTAAAGATGATGCGAGAAAGCTACCTTTAGCATTTTTAGTAATTATTATCGATTCAGTAGCCAGTGTAATCACGCCTTTTCTAGTCGCGCTCGCAGTGGATAAATATATAGCAACTGGAGATATTTCTGGCCTAAAAAATCTTGTACTTCTACTTTCAGGAATTTACTTAGTAACAGTATTCACAGGTTACCTTCAAGGTATGCTCATGGGTACTGTTTCTCAAAAGACGCTATACCGATTGCGCGAGGCTCTTTTCTCAAAACTTCAAGAATTGCCGATTGCATTTTTCAATCAGAATAAAGCAGGAGATCTCATGTCACGTGTAAACAATGACGCAGATAAAATTAATCAATTCTTATCAGAATCAGTTTCAAGATTTGTCGGTATCATATCTATTGTTTTTGGTATTGGAATCTTTGTTTTCTTTATAAATGTAAAACTTGCCGTAGCGATGCTTGCGATGGTATTAGTTTTGATTGTATTAACAAGAGGCTTGTCTGGATGGGTAAATAGAAAGAGTCGAAAAAGTCTAACGGCATTAGGAAACTTCAACTCGGCGCTTCAAGAGAATATTACAAATTTCAGAGTAGTAGTTGCATACAATAAAAGAGAATATTTTAAATCATATTTAAATAGAACAAATCTTGAAAATCGAAAGACAACGGTTGATACAGATATTGCTACAAGAATTTTCGAACCAATATATGAGTTCGCAGGTGCTATATCGCTTATTCTTGTTATTACTTACGGTATATATTTGATTTCTATTGGCCAGACTACTGTTGGTATCTTAATTGCGTTTATAAGTTATACGCAAAAGTTCTATGATCCACTTAGAACATTGGCGGTTATTTTTGGGACTTTACAATCATCGCTTGCGGCTTGGACTAGAATTACTGAAATTTTCAATATGAAGGATAGTCTTGTTGTTATTGGTAAAGAAAATAATACAACGATTGATTCGACTACACGCTTGGAGCTTCGAGATGTTTCATTTTCATATGAAGAAAATCAATTTGTTTTGGAAAATGTAAATCTTAAGTTTGAACCAGGAAAGACATACGCTCTTGTTGGACCAACTGGAGGAGGCAAATCAACTCTTGCAAGTATCATGTCTCGTTTATATGATCCGGATTCAGGTACTGTAGTTTTAGATGGTCATGATATAAGGTCTTATGAAAAAGATGAGCTTGCGAAAAAAATAAGTGTAATCTTGCAAGAACCAATTTTATTTACTGGTACTGTTGCTCAAAATATTCGATATGGAAATCCAAATCTTAAAGATATATCAGATATTCAAATTGAAGAAAATTTGAAGGCGCAAGGTTTTGAAGAAGTGATTAAGCGTTTTGAAAATGGCCTTTCTACAAAAATCGAGCAAAGTGCGGGCGGTGGATTAAGTCTGGGGCAAAAGCAATTGATATCATTTATGAGAGCGATTTTGCGTAAACCTGAATTACTTATTCTAGATGAGGCAACTGCAAATATTGATACAATCACAGAGTCAATTTTGGAAAAGGCACTAAATGCATTGCCAAAAGATACTACAAAAGTGATTATTGCACATAGACTAAATACAATTAGAGAAGCTGACCAGATTATGTTTGTAAATGGCCATCATGTAACTTTAGCGGGAGGACTAGACGAAGCTATTGTCCTAATTGAAAACGCAAAAAGAAAAAGCTAATTTTCAGGATTTGTTTGAATAGAATCAATTCTTCCATCGAATTCAACATTTTCAATTCGATCGCTTACATCAATAGTTTTTTGTGGCTTTGTATTTAGCGTAGAAGCATTTCCAACATATATAAGCCAGATTAATCCCGCGATTCCAAGTATTACAAATATTATCAATGCGAAATTTTGGAAAGAATAGAGTTTTTTAGGTCTCTTGCTTTCAGGCGATGCTCTTAAAACTGGATCTACAAAGTCAATCATATTAGTCATATATTAACATGTCTTTTTATAATTTGAAAAATGTTATAAAAGTTCAAAGTATTTGATATAATTGCGATATGTCAAAGCTCTATGCATTTTCAATTATATTTATTGTTCTTGTGGGATTCGCTGCTTACTTTTTAGGTAAGTTCGTGCCTAGAACAGGGGATTTGACCATGGCTGCTATAGATAATTCTAAGACAGCAAATAAAATAATTGAGGAGTATGGAGGGGCGAGAAAAGTTTATCCAGATTCATTGGCTAATTTTCCAAATACTTCTGTGTATTCATCTTATACGGCTCCGGCCTCAAACCCGGCCTCGGCCCTAACACCTACCCCTGGTCAAACTCAAACTACAGCTCCTGCCCAAGTTCCAGCTCAAACTCCAATTTCAGAAGTGATACTTGAAACTAAATCTGTTGAAGATGTTACAGAGTCTGTACCACTTTCAGATATACCGGTTGTTACTAGTTTAGGTGAGGATTTTGAAATATATAAATCTAGACTAAATAGAAAGGTTACATTTTCAATACCAACAGGGAGTAAAGTAGAAGAAACTGGTATGGCTACTAATTTAAAGTTTGTAATTGTTTCTCCTAATACAAAAAAATATACCATGATGTATACCAAGGTTTCATCTGGGTGCTACGATCCACTTGGATCTTTTAGTATTGCTAGTGGACAAGGGATAGATTTTAGAATTATTCAAGGTAATAAAGAAGGGAAGTTGGAGAATTCACTAAATGCACTTCAGCTACATGAGATGTATGGTTCTTATGAGGGAACTGTTGGTTTTAGAGGCAATGCTTGTATACAAACAGCTGTACCGACTAAGGTAGAGATTAGAGCAAGTGGCTATGGAAGATATGAAGGGGAGGAAGCGTATAAACTATTCGATAAAATAATCAATAGCCTTACAGTTTAAGCCTTAATTTAAGTATAGGATTACCAAAGGCCCTAGAATAAGGGTCTTTTGACTTTTGAGGCTTTTCATGACCTAAATACTTGCTTTTTTCTGAAATAGTGTTATAATGTATCCATATGATGAATAATCAAATAACAACCACAAAACCTACTATTCTAAGCTTGAAAAAGCCTGTTATAGCTATTTTCTTGGCCTTGTTTATCCTTTTAGCTATTAGCCTTGTATTCATGCCACAGAAGGCTAGTGCGGCTACAACTACGAATACCACTTCTACGTCTACTACAATTGTAATTCCAATTGCTGGTTATTATTACTATATAGATAGATTTGGAAATACTAAGCCTTGTGACTTGGCCAATTGTGGAGCCTATGGTCCATTTGCAAATGCTCAAGGATTTGCTGACTATAGATCTACGTATAAACCAACTCCTACTGTAGGAACTGGTTATGGAACTTCATACCAAAATCTTATTGGTAAATATTCTCCTGTATCTAAAAATGGCAGTGTGTACCCTTCAAATAACTATCAGCCATCTGCATCAAATTCTACAACTGGTTTCGCAAGTCCTATTTACTCAGTTGCCGAATATAAGCCATATGAAAAAGTCGGATCAACTCTTAAGGTTGGTAAGTCTAGAACTATTCCAAAGTATGCAACAAATGCAAACGGTACACTTGGATCAAATGGTGGCCTAAACTATGGAAGTATCTACTCTGGTACATCATATGGATCTAACAACGGTGGATCAGGATTGTATGGATCTAATTCTGGAACTGGTTTTAAACCAACAAGTAATTCAGGAGGATTCGTTATGACAAGTTCAGCATACTAATTTTGTCTCAAAGTTCAGTCGCAAATAAGTAATTCTAAAAATTAAGCGAGCGATGCAATATCGCTGCGTGATGTGAACTAAAAAATACGCACTCAAAAGTAAAATAAGAAAGTCGGGGAAGAAATTCTCCGATTTTTTTGTTATACTCAAAACGATGAACAATAATATGTCGCCATGGCTGTATCAGCTCATTCATAATAGAACAATAGATACTTTGCATAGAGATATGAAAACCGATATTGCTATTATTGGTGCTGGAATTTCTGGAATTATGACTGCGTATTTTATTCTAAAAAATACTAGCCTCGATGTGATTATGATAGATGCATATAAAGTAGCTCATGGTGCAACAGGTCACAATGCCGGTCAGTTGGTCGCAGATTTCGAAAGGGAATTGCATGATATTGCACAAGAATTTGGTATAGAAGATGCGGTAAAGGCTGAGAAAGCTATACATAGTGGTTGGGCTTTACTTGAAGAAATTTTCAATGAATCAAGTTTGTCTACGCCATTTTCAACTTTTATGGGTTATAACGGCTATGAAAGCCTTACAAGACTTGAAGATGAATTAAAGAACAATGCGATTCGGCATGAAGCCGGAGAACCTATTCGACAGATATTTATTTCTGATACGGCTCGAGGACTGGAAAGAATACCTCATATGTATAAAGATTTATATAGTGTAATCCCTCAACAAGATATTTTAGATCTCTTGGAGACAGATAATAAATCTTATGTAGCAGCTATGTCACTTAGAAAAGGTTGTCTAAATAGTGCCATGCTATGTGAAGAGGTTGTTGGTTATTTATTACAAAAGTATCCAGGTAGATATAAATTGGTTGAACATGCTCCAATACGTGAAGTTGTTCTTGAAAATAATCATGCAGTTCTATGTGCTGAGAAGCATCATGTTGTTGCGGATAAAGTTATTCTTTGTACAAATGGATTCGCAAAATTTAAAATTACGAATAACCATGGATCTGATATAGACACTATATTCCATCATCAATTAAAAGGTTTTGTTGGATATATGGCAGCATATGTAGCTCCACTTAATCAACAACCAAACGCGCTGGCATACTATGGAGAGAGAAGTCGTAAAGCTAAGCATGTTACAGATGAATATTATGATGATCCATATTTCTATCTAACACGTCGTCCATATGAATTGGAAAAGAAAGAAAGACATAATTTAATTTGTGTAGGAGGTCCAGAAGTGTATTTGTCTGACTCCAGCTCATATGATCCACGAGGTGTATATGATAAGCAGATGGCTGCACAAATTGAAGTGTTCTTAAAGAAGACTCATAAACATACTCCTAAGGATAGCTTGGAATTTAGATTTACTTGGCATGGTCTTATGGGTTTTACCCAAAATGGTATTCGTCTAATTGGTTTCGAGCCTTTAAACCCTGTACTTCTATATAATCTAGGTTGCAATGGTGTAGGGATTTTGCCAAGTATATATGGTGCCTCAAGAATAAGTCATCTTATACGTGGAGATGAATTGCCAGTGACTATTTTTGACCCAAGAAGATGTGGAAATAAGGCATGTTAGGTATGTTAGAATAGCTCAATGATTGATTCTTTTGTTCAATTTATAATGCAATTAGTGCCTATAGCAGATTCGCTTGGTGTTTTTATGTATGTAATCATATTTTTGGTTGCCGCATTTGAATCCACTCCTGTCCTAGGAACTTTCACGCCCGGAAGCCTCATGCTCGTATTTTTGGGTTTTTTGACAGCTATGACAAGTGTTATGTTAGTACCATGTATTTTAGCTGCAACGCTTGGTGCGGTTATTGGTGATTATCTTGGATATTTACTTGGTAGATATGGCAGAAGATTTTTTAAAGAGAATAAAGGTTTGCTTAGAATTTCTCATTTGGAAATGGGTAAAGAGTTTTTTACAAAGCATGGTGGTAAAAGTATTTTTATTGGAAGATTCGTAGGACCTATTAGACCAATTGTACCTTTAGTTGCAGGAGCAACTCGTATGTCTATGCGTAGATTTTTACCTTTGAATATTACAAGTGCATTGATATGGGCAAGTATTTTAATTGGTACAGGATTCGTTGTTGGTGAAAATTGGCGCAACGCTGAACATATGCTTTCTATGATTGGTATGGTTCTGGCGGTAATTCTAGTCGGTATTATATTTAGATGGTATATGAAGAGAGAAACGGTTGGTGTTTAGTTTGTAAATAAATTTTGATAATAAATTTGCGAAAATTGATGAGAATTTAATCTCATATTTTTTATAGTCTCCATATGCTTTTACCAGTGGTACTAATTTTTTCTTTAATACTTGTCTCAGGTATGAATTTATATATGAGCGCACTTGGTGGCATAGATATATATGAAAAGGAATTGGCTATGCGATTTATTTCAGATTATCAAGCTGTGACTTGCTTGAATTTGGTTGCAGAGAGTTTTGTTCACGATCCTTATATGAAATTTAGCGAAGATTCGGGTGGTGGCGATTCTGGTTTTACAGGAGGTAGTGGGATAGGGGAAATAGGAAATTTCAAGTTCTGGCCTAAAGTTGGATTAGGTGGTGGTATCGAGACTGGTATTAATAATAGTGAGTGTGTGGTTGAGATTAAAAGAAATATGGGCAATAACGAGGGGAGTATAAATTTAGTTTTTGATGTAGTTATTACTGTAGGAGGTATATATGGTGCCCTTGATTCAGGTAATTCCGAGGAAAAACCTGAGACGAGATTAATAATTTATAAAGGAAATATAAAATTTATTGATATGGAAATTGAGCAAATATTGATGAGAATTTAATGTTGGTTTTTATATTCTTTGTCTGTTATCAATATTAATTTAAAAAATATAAATATGAATAATTGGCAGAAAATTAAAAGTGTTATTGGTGAAGTTTTAAAGTTGAGAGAAAACTTTGAAATTCAATCAAAGTTGAAGACAAAATCTTTTTTTCTGGGTGAAAAAGAGGTTGTTAAAAAAGGTGGTTTTACTCTAATTGAAATTTTGGTTGTAATTGGAATCTTGGCTATTCTCGCTACTTTGGTTTTGGTGGCTGTAAATCCAAACAAGCAGTTTAAAGCGGCTCGTGACACAAAGCGCGCTGCGGATGTTGCAACTATTTTAAGTGCTATAACCCAGAATATGACAGATCACTCAGGCGTATTTACTTGTTCAGATGTTATTACAGATCTTCCAGCCAGTACTACTGAAATTATGAGCGATACTTCTGAAGGTGGATTTGATTTAGCAGCATGTGTAGTTCCAGATTATATAGCAGCACTTCCATACGATCCTGCAAAAGAAGGTGCTAAGTGGAATACTGAAGTTGATTACCGAACAAGATATTCGCTTTCAAAGGATAGTCTGGGACGTGTTACTGTTTCTGCAGAAGGTGAGTCAGGTGATACTGGGGTTATTTCAGCGACACGATAATTAAAGCAAATATCTTTTGGATATTCTCAGGTAATACTGACAATACTTAAAAACCATAAAAGCACATATTTTACGGTATGTGTTTTTTGGTTTTAAATTATCTATTTTGATTAGTGTGTTTAAGAATAATTTTTGAAAATGAAAAACCTTGCCACATGAGTGGCAAGGCCGAAAATTGAGTTATATAAGCACGTTTTTTAGTTCCGTGCTTAATCACCCTTTAGGATCTTTTGAAGTAGACCACGAGGATCTTCGCCCTCATTTTCACGGGCGATTTCTTCGTCGATTTCTAATTGGAGTTGAGTCACAGGGTCTGCATCGGGTGCACCCTTTTCTTTGTCTGAAAGGGTATTTTGAGGTTGGGGCCATAAAACCCCTGCTGCGGCTAATCCAATGCAACAAATTGATAAAAACATTATTGCAAATGCAACAATCTGTGTTAAAGATAATTGAGCAAGTAACATATCTATAGGGTAGCTGGTTTTGATTCGGTAGTGAAGGAACTGACGGTTAATTATGCTATTACTTGAGGCTGACTATGTCAAATATGGAAGGTTGCAATACCCCTATTTTTTGGTATTATTTGGGTGTTCATTGGGTTTCTCCTGTATATATTGCTATATAGCGGTTTATATAGAAGTAGCCAAATGGACTGTTTGAAAAAACAAATATTCCCCTGTAGCTCAGCGGTAGAGCAATCGACTGTGTCATATTTCCTAGTATAATCAGATCAATGACTGATAAAAGGAAATACGCCGATAGGCGCCGATATCTTGTGATAGCTGTCACAAAGAGAAGACATAAAATCAAACAAATGGCTATTGAGTATAAAGGCTCAAAGTGCCAAATTTGTGGATATTCAAAGCATCCTGGAGCACTTGAATTACACCATATTGACCCAAAACAAAAATCTTTTGGAATTGGTCAAAAAGGATATACAAGAGCTTGGGAGAAAGTGAAATCTGAACTTGATAAATGTGTTTTACTTTGTGCTAATTGTCATAGAGAGGTCGGTGCGGGTGTTACGCAGCTTCCAGAAGAAATTCTGGTCGAAAAACGAGGTGAACTCGGTGAAGCCCAATACAAACTTAAAATTGTGCTGGGTAATACCGAGCCAAGCCGAGCATAAGCTCGGAAGGTGTAGAGACTATCCCGAAAGGGAGTACTCGGAAATGGTTAAAACCAATTCCCAGGAAGCGCCTCGCTTCGCAGTGTTGTAAAAGTTTTAAAATTTTTACTGCAATCGAAGATGATATAGTCCATCCCGAAAAGTAATTTACGGATAAATGTAATCGATTGGTCGTAGGTTCGATCCCTACCGGGGGAGCCAGCAAAATAGCCCTATAAATAAGGGTTTTTTTGTTTACCTGCACAGGGATTGAACTATTGCGCAAACTTGATTTTAACCACTAAATATGGTATTATATATAAATATAAGTTCCTTACAACTTAATCTCAATTACCTTCGTCACAGCATTAAATTGCTGATTAAATCGGCACTTCAGTGCTGTGACGAAACCACTCTGGTGTAGCATGGCAGATACAATGGCCCTAATGAGCCTCAACCAAAATTGAAATCATGCAACAAGAAAAAGGATACGAAATTGGAGTCGACCATGAAGTTGATATAAAGGATTACTTCAACAGAGAAGGGGTTCACTCCGTCTATGCCAACTACTTGCCTGGGCTTTGCGAAGAGCCTCTTTGGCAAAAGATCTGGAACTGGGTAACCAGGAAAAGAAAAGAAGTGCATGTAGTTTGTTACATTGGTTACCCTAATAACCTCAGCCTCCCTCCACGCAAGATGGTGCGGCCGGCGACCGAACGGGAGCTACTGACTTTCTATGTTCAACATAAGGACAAGGTACCCGAAAGAGGACTTCGCTCAAGGGCGCGTGTGGGTAAACACAGGACTGCTAGCACGACTTATCGGGTTTTCCCGATGGTTGAACCTGCAGGTTTCTCTTACACTGATGAGAATACTTACGCGTCGTTCTATCAATACAGTGTTCACCCGATTGATCTCTGGGTTGTTGAAAACTGGTTAGCATAGTGATGAAAAAACTCACCATTACAACCGTTTGCCAACCTCCTACGACTGCTGATGAAGAGCTATTGGAAAAACTGCTAGCCGGTGTGAGTGCCTGTTACATGGCACTTGCACTCAACCTGCAGTGCTCAACAGCACCTGAAGGTCTCTCATCCTTGTTGACCGATAAGACTCGTGAACGTATCGCGAGTGAAGTTGCTCAATGTAATAGGATGGTTGCCTTCATAACTTTCACAGGTCTTGGAGTTCAAGCTGAGATTAAATTCTCAAAGGGAAAGACTCTCGTAAAGAACATTGCGATTTGCTTCGCGAGTGAAACACGGAAGTTTGAAGTCCTTTGGGGATTGAAGGATTAAACATCCGCGGTATCGGTACGCAAACCGAAAGGACGCAAGTCCGAACCACCTTACTCAAGCGTTGTCTTGAGGGGTGGTTTTTAATTTACACAAACAAACCCTCCATGTGCTTCAACGAAACAGCGGGGAAGGGAAACTTATCAATCCAGTCTATATTTCGAAAATCGTTCACCAACGCGAGCAAGAAAACCACCATATAAATCAAGGTGATTTTTGTTTACCCTAAAACAGTTTGGAACTTATTTAATTTGTGGTACATTTTACACATTACTATTATCAAATATAATATGAAAACACTTAAATGTGATTTGTGCGAGGCGACAGCTAAGGGGACTACATTTGAAGAGTGGATGACAAATCTTCAACCTCACTACATGCAGGCTCATCCTGAAGTAATGAACGACCCAAATGGAGATATGCAGAAATGGATGACTGAGAATAAGGCAAGATTTGAAGCTACTCCAGAAGATCAGGCGTAACAATCTAATAAAAACACCCGAAAGGGTGTTTTTATGTTGCAAGTAAATTTTTAATTTCCTGCAAAGTTATGAGGGGAATAGGTATTCCTTAAACCAATTTATCATTAGAAACTTCTTCACTAGTGCGAGCGGATATTGACTTTTTATATTTATGTGCTATTATTGCGAATAGCAGTTTTTTGATATGGATTATAGGCTCTTGAAAGGAAGCCTTGGGTGGTCCTTAAACCAATCATCCTAAATGACAAAATTATGTGGAACGATTTCAAATTAACAATTTCAGACCCTTCTACCATTAAACGTGTTGGGAAAATGGATTTGTTGCTCGATATTGCTGAGAAGATTGAAGGTGTGGCATGGTTTGAAGATGGTTCATATTTGGCGATGTCAGCTCATTACACGACGGACTCTTCATATACTCGTCTAAACGGCTTTTTGTTCCCACTCTGTGTGAGAATTCAAAGACTGATGGGGCAAACTACGAAAGTGACAGTCTCCACGGCACAGTTCTCGTTCTGGAAACGGGAAAGTGATTCACGATCTCTAGTGATGTTTGGCTTCAGCAATGCACCTGAGAATAACTTCGAAGGTAGCTACGAGGAAGCGCTGGCATGGATTGTCGGGAAAATCAAAGAGTAATTTCGAAGAATTTTCCTTTATTACCCACCATCTCAACATTTATGAAAACCGCAATACTTCTTTATACCCATTCTGAAAAACCAAGTCGGGATGGGCTGAGTGGTCCACGCATCGTCTTTACATATGACGGTGACGAGCCGCTTCCTCAAGCGTACGTTGATCAGTTTCCTTTCTTCCATGATAAGCTTAAAGACCCTGAAGTCGTAGAGCATATTGTCGAAGTGCTTTGTCTTGTTGAGAATGAAGATAATTTCAACGGTGACGAGTCTTTCAAGTTCGAAAAGGTTGAATACAACGACTATAGAATAGTTTATACCTTCAGAAACAGCGAAGGTGATGAGCATGAGGTTCCTCTTGAGATTGAAACGGTTTCTGTTATTTAGTAACAGATTACGGAAGTTCAAACCTTCCCGCACCAGCCCACTGCGTTATGTGGGTTTTTTTATTACTTTTTCTACTTTGCAAATAATTCTTTAACCTTAATTTCTATTCCATCCACGATTTCTTTTGGAAGACCTAATTCCGTAAGAAAACTTAAACATTCACCGCTATCAATCCAATTAAAAACTAGAGAAGACCTGGCCGATAGTTCAATATTCTGTTCTTGGTAGCGAACATACAAGTCTCTTATACCATCCTCTAATCTTTTATTACCAATGATCTTCTGAGAAATTTCTCCGAATATAGGATTGAAAATTTGCAATTGTTCAACAGTTTTGAATAGATCGTTGAGGCTTTTGGTAA
>JAULKP010009632.1:0-14011 GCA_032356005.1 Ulothrix subflaccida
TGCAGTAGGGATTCCTGTGGTGTATAACGGAACTGCTTGGACTTGTCATTAATTAATTACTATTTAATCAATCATGAAAAAACTACTATCAATTTTCGCCATTGCCATTTCGTTTTTGGCCAACTCTCAGACCGTAACCGTAGGCCGAACTTCGATTCACATAAAAGGTGAATTTTCGGAATGTTGCCTCAAAGCTGTTCTTTTGAAAGAAGACAAAAAAACGATCGTAAAAACGTGGGGCTTTTTCGTCAATGCCCCAACGCAAAAACTTGTGTTGGAAGGATTCCCGAAAAATGTCTCTGATACACCAGTAAACTATTATTTGTCGCTCACCAAAGATGGGGATACGCTGGTAAACAAAGAAAAAGTAGTAATCAAACGGGTTCAAACCAACGAATTCATTACTTGCAGAAACTACAATTCAGGCACAAAAATCGAAGCCCCTTTCAAGCTCAATTATCTGATCTATTATCCGGAATATTATTTTCACGACAAGTCTATCAAAGCACCTCTGCTTTTGACCTTTCATGGAGACGGGCAAAAAGGAACTAACGCTCTGTTTAAACTTCGCGGTACATATATCCCTCAAAAAATAGATGCAGGGATGTTGCCTAATTTTATTGTTGTTTCGCCACAGTCGAACGGGTCAAGACCAAGCTGGACTAATAAATTTTGGTACAAAGAACTACTAGATAGTTTGTATTCCAAAGGAATTGATACATCCGAAGTGTACATCTCGGGTTATTCGGGCGGTGGTGCTGGCATTACCACATATGCCAAAAATCACAAAGTAGCTGGGGTGGCCTCGTTTTCGCCAGTGCTTAGTACTACCGCAAGTTCAACGGGGGCGTGTGTCTTGAAAGATGCTCGTATTTGGGCTTTTCATTGTGCCAATGACGGCACGATAAACCCAAATATTACACGCAATTTTGTAGCAAACGTAAAAAAATGCCCTAGCACAAAGCCCGTGCGAATGAGTATGTACCCAACAGGAGGCCATAATCCATTTAGCCAGGCATTGAAGACAGATAGTGTATTTAAGTTTTTGTCAGGAGAAATACAGTAACCTAAAATAAATATGAGAAAGATAAGCAACGAGTTTCTTCTGTTTTTCTTCCCAAAGATTAACAGCCCAAAGTGGAGAGTAGGACTTCGCGATAGCATTCAGGCATTACTCAGAGCGACACTTACTGGTTGTTTTACGGTGATAATTCAAAGCTTAAACGAAGGGAAAATGGTATTTGACTGGAAGGCTATTGCGATAGCTGGATTGACGGCTGGATTTGGGTATGTTGGGTATGCATGGTTAAACGGTAAAGAGAAACAATAATATGACATTTACATTGGACTTACAGTCAATGCTTATTATTTGGGAGGTTATGACTGGGTTATTCATGACGTACCTTGCATTTATAACATTCAAGGTTAAGCAGAATGGGTATAATTCGAATAATGACGCACGAATAAAGCTAATAGAGTCAGATGTGCACCAAATGAAGGGTAATATTCATGATATAAAAAGTGCACAAACCGTAATGACAACTGAGACAAAGGTTAATTCTCTCAGGGTATCAAACTCGATGCAAAGAATATACACGGCAAACATTATAATAGCAGAAAAAATGGGAGTCGATATTTCTAAGTACGATTTAAATCCAGAAGATTAAATTTGATCTCAATGACAATAACAACCGAACAACTCAGCAAAATACTCGGCAAAAACAGATTGGGTGCAGATTTTATAAAGAAGAAAACGTTATGAGTAAAATATTACAAATAGCAATCGCAGAAATTGGGCAAACCGAAAAACCTGCCAACTCAAACAAATCAAAGTACGGCAAATGGTTTGGCTATGATGGTGTTGCATGGTGTGGGATGTTTGTTTCTTGGTGCTATTTCGTGGCAGGGAAACCACTCGGAAAGATAGGATTCACTAAAGGTTTCGCAGGATGCCAGACGGCTTTTGCACACTTTACAAAAACAGGCGAAATCACTAAAACACCAAAACCTTGTGACATTGTTTTGTTCGACTGGAACAATGACAATCGTTACGACCATACAGGCATTTTTGAAAAGGACATTGATGGTATTAGCTTTTACTCTATTGAAGGGAACACGTCATTAACAAATGATAGTAACGGTGGTTCCGTAATGAGGAGAAAGCGAAAGTATGGTAATTGTATTTTCGTACACCCAAAAGTTTTGGATTAAATAATTATGGGTATATTGCACGTACAAATAACCCTAATTATGGAAGAGGAATTTAGAGATATAAAAGGATATGAAGGTCTGTATCAGGTTAGTAATTTAGGAAGGATAAAGTCTTTAAGAAGGAATAAGTTATCTGGGAATGGGTGTTTAAGAAAGACCAAAGAAAAAATATTGATAACACCTAAAGATAAGTATGGGTATCCAAATTTAAAACTTAGCAAATTAGGAATTAAGAAACACTTTACCGTGCATAGGCTGGTTGCAATGAGTTTTATAGAAAATGAATTTAACAAACCTACGGTAAATCACAAAGATGGCATTAAGACTAACAACAGGGTTGATAACTTAGAGTGGGCTACATTATCAGAGCAAATAGTACATTCTTTAGGGATGGGTTTAAGAACAGTGCCAAATAATAAAGGAAGAAAAAGAGGCGTTGGTAAATTACACAACAGATCAAAACCTATTAGGCAGTCAGATTTAAATGGGAATTTTGTAAGAGATTGGGAGTGCGCTAAACAGGCAAAAAGAGAGGGTGGGTTTACTCCTACTCATATTTCAAGGTGTTGTAAAGGTTTGGCTAGTTCACATAAAGGATTTAAATTTTCTTTTGTATAAAAGTGGTTTGAAAAATGCAAATCAGTGCTTTTAAAATAAATCAGATGACAAAGAACCAATTCTCAAAAATAGCTATTGTAGCAATAATACTTGGCTTAATTACGATGTACTTAAGCAGTATTCCGTACACAAAAGAGTACTCGAAACCGCTTGAAATAGTGGGGAGTATCCCATTTTATGGTGGAATTGTAGCACTGGTAGTCTTGTTTCTTTCAAGGTTGGGCAAATGAAAAAGCACAATTTGTTATTCAAAAATCACGAACTTTGGCAGAAATGTGAAGTCTGCGGACGATACTACGATTTAAGAGTTCAAGACATTTGCTATCATAAATAACCTGACATGGGACTACTCGCTCTAATACTATTCGCTGTTTGCTTCGGATTTTGGTACGCAAAGCACGATTATCAAGAGATTGTAACTGGATACATAATCAACCATTCGAGAGGGTTCAGGATTCGTATTTCAGTGTTGTTGGCCGCTTCTTTATTGGCCTCATTTTGGTCATACGGGATAGCGGACTTGTTTTTGTCTACATTGTCCTTAGTATTGTTTTTAGTGCTGTCAGGTGCCATATTCTGGGTTGTTTTTGAGTTACGTTTTAATCACTACTTTATCAATTCAAATCCGTTTTACGTTGGAAATACATCTGAACAAGACAAATTTCTTCGGAAGTACAAAATCACTGGAGAAATACTATTCGTGTTTAAAATATTTGTCATTGTCATAAGTTTCTCGGCAATTCTGGCAATAAAATTTATCGCTTCACATTTAGAGTACTTTATACACCAAGTCATATTTTACTTTCAATCCATAAAGTAAAATAGCTGGATTCTTATTTTACTTTCAAACGTAATTTACACATTATGAAAACACCACGATTCCTAGGATGGTATGCTGTCGGACTGCTTATTATCATCGTTCTGTTGATTTCATGGTGTAGTAGGCCAGAAAAGAAAAAAGAGCCAAGCCGAGCCCAAGAAATAAAGCTGAAAAAGGCGATAGGAGCCGAGCTGGACATTCAAGAATCCATCGAGCACATTCAAGACTCTATTTTTGCCTCACAACAAGCGATAAAGTCAAAACAACGCAAACTACCAAGAACGTCAAAAGTCTTGCCGAATCGTAGCGAAATGGATTCAAATAGCACCTTTAAAGTAGAAGGAAGCAAAGTGTCAAGTGATACGAATGCTTATGACAGTGTCAGGCGGTTATTGATCTACAAAGAACTACTGAATGACTCACTGATTGAAGCTACGAATGATCTGAAATTTGAGGTACTGAAAGAGCGAATGTCCAGATTTAAGTCCGACTCAGCTTTCAAGGCTCTTTTGGTTTTAAAGGACGAAGAAATTGATTCGTTGTCGAAACAAAGAACTCACAAGTTGGGTAACAATGCCAAATGGTTTTTGAGAGGGTTTGTTATCGGCAACATCACAGGGTTTACTATTCCAAAATAGCCCGAACTAAATTGTTCGGGCTAGGCTTCTTAGATATGCTGCCTCCTTTTATGTTTTCTCTTTTAACACAACGAACTTATTTCCTTCTGTCAGGTATATATCGCACCATTCCATCCATGCACGAAAAGTATATTCTGCACGATCGTGGTTAGTCGTTAAGTATTGCTTACAATCAAAAGTAATCTCTTTCTTTGTTACTTCGCCTACAATCTCGTATTCCTTGCATTTGTCAAGCTCAGAAAATGGATAATTTTCTAAAGTACCTCCCTTATCTAACCATTCTAGGCTGTGAATAAATAACCCTTTCGTGTAAGGCAGGGCAATTTCAGGCACTTCGAAAAACAGCAAAGTGGCATTACGTGTTTCTAGCTTTTGCATGGTTAAATCATTCCTTTGTCAATCGGTTGTCTTTTTAATTTTGGGGTGTATTCTTTTTTGCATCTTCCAAAGATTCTGATTGCTCTGAAATATCCAAGCCTTTTACAGTAGTAAAAACATTCCACAAGCTAAATCTTGTTTGCCTGATATGTACTTTTAGATAAGAATTTGTGCTTACCTTTTCAAACTCCTCCTTAGTCATTACAATGACATCTTCTCGCTTCTCTAGCCACCATAAAACCTCGTCACTACCATATTGTATGTTTCCATCCCACCACTCACCCATTGCGCTAAAATAAAGATATTCTTTATTAGTCAAATAATGGTGTTTATATAGTGGAGGTAATCGTTCGCTACACGGTACTTGTACCCAAACTGACTTTATTGCTGTTTTCATGATTGCAGAAATAATCCAATAAAATAAAGAGTTCCTAATCCCAAAACAAAAAGGAAAATGATTCCTGCTAGATCAATGATTGCTGGTTTAAATTCTTGCATACTCAATTTTTTCGCGTAACTCTTGTGAAAATTGCTTGTGTCTTCTGGTTAAACTTTCAATTTCGGATTCGAATTTTCTTTTGTCACTGTCGTAACGATCATTTAGTTTTTTCAATTCTTGCTCTTTCCATGAAATTACAGGAGCGTCATGAAGTGATTTTACTACAAAATGTTCGCCAGACGGAATTTCGCTCCCATCGACAACAAATATTTCTTGAACGATTTTTTCTTGACTGTTCAAGCTCCCAATTACTACAACCTTTTTCCCGTCTGATGTAAATTTTAATTCGCTCATGGCTATCTGATTTTAGTGTCTTCTTCTCCAAGTACTGCTTCTAATTCGCTTTGATGTGCTTCAACCCACGCTTTCATAGCTTCTAGGTTGAATGATTCTTTGTCGTAATCAATAGAACTCCAATCCAATTCTACATCGCAAGATTCTGGTGATTCAAATGTTTGCGGTTCGAACGCAACACTGGCATTTATTGTAAATTCCCCACAGAACCCTTTTGATTCATCTTCTTCTAAGCACTCTAAGATGTACTTCCATACATTTCCATCAAGATGTTGTGTTGATACTCCTACTATCGGCTTTTCTAGTTCCTGAATCTTTGTCCTCAATTTCAACCTAAAATTTGCGTTCGTGTTTATCGTGTCCTTTAAAAGCTCTTCGAGTAAATCAATTTTCGCCTGTATCGCAACACGCTCGCAAGCCTTAGCACATCCCAATTCTTCTTTACCATCGTTTGTAGGAGTAATAGACATATTGACAGCTCCTAATATTTTCTGAAATAATGTCTCTTGTTTCATAACTCTAGCTGTTTTTACTTCTCTTTTTAAAATACCAAAACATAATATTCACAATTACTATCTTTTTTATTTCCTGAAATATTAGCCAAAGGAGAAAGATACAAGTAACAGAGTTTATGATGTGAGCACAAATGATACGATATAAATTATTAGCAATGTTTTCATGCCGCAAACCTACAACTAAAATAATTAAACTTACACAATATTTATATTTTTTTTACACAAAACTTCCATTATATTTGCATCACAATCATTCGTTATGAAGGAAAAGAAAAATAGAGATTTGCTGGAAAAGGCAAAAAAAGCACGATCTGAGATTGCCAAAGCCTTTGAAGATTTGGAAATAAACAGAACTATTGTGGTGGAAAACATCAAAGAGGGAACTGCAAAGCATAGGATTGCCAAGCACAACAAGAACTTGGCGAAGGAAGACAAAAAAAAGTTCAGCTATGCTGTACTAAAAGATGGATCACTTGAAATTAGAAGAAGATCATGAAAAAAATTATCTTAACTGTGATAGAATGTATTATTTTCAGATATTCTGAAAAGTGTGCGCCAGAAGTAAAATACTCAGAACTTAATGGCCGAGTTGCAGAAGCTATACTTGCTGTTAGCAAGCTCAAAGATTTTATAAGTGCTAAACAATAAATCCCATGCCAGAAAACACAGAATTAATTGTAATCGAAAATCCTGAATTAAAAGCAGTAGTAGAAGCTAATGCGTCAATTGGATTAACAAAAGCTCAGGCTCATGCAGTAGCTTTTGCTCCGTTCATGAATAAGATACATGAGCTTTCAAAGGCTCTTTCTTCGATAGACAAAAATAATCCATCTGAGATAGACGCTAAAATAGCTAGGCGTTGTAGGCTGGACTTGGTACCGAATAGAACTGGTGCTGATAAAAAGAAAAAGGAACTGAAAGAATCTTTGGTTTCCGAAGAAAAAGTAATTGATGCTCTTTTTAATGTGATAAAGCATACTGAGCGTAAAGCAAAAGCCGAAAAAGAAAAACAGGATGCTATTTTGGCCGAGCAACAAAAGCAAAATGAGCTGAAACTAAAGGCCGAACGTGAAGCTAAGGAAAAACTAGAAAAGGAGATTCAGGCTCAAAAAGACGAAGAAATCCGCAAGGAGAACGAGCGCATTTTGGCCGAAAAGAAAGCACTTTTGGCACCTGACAAAGAAAAGCTAGTTCTACTTTCAAAGGCATTCCAAGGGGTTCAGCTTCCAGAATTAAAGACCAACGAAGCTTCTGAAATACTTGAAAAGATTGGGGTTCTGCAGCAGAAAATAGTGACCTACATTTTAGAGCAATCAGATAAACTTTAGTCCCATGTTAGAAAAACCTATCATTTATTTTGACACTGAGACGACAGGCGTAGACACTGAAACGGCCAGAATTGTTGAGCTTGCTTGTATTAAATACAATCCAGACGGTTCCAAAGAAGAAAAGACAATCCGATTCAATCCAACAATCCCAATTTCAAAAGAAGCCAGTGACGTGCATGGCATTACCGATGAAATGGTGAAAGATTGTCCCACTTTCAAGCAATGCTCAAAGGCAATATGGAACTGGTTTTTCGGTTGTGATTTGGCTGGATTCAACACAGACATCTTTGACATTCCACTTCTCAATGCTGAATTTGAAAGAGCTGGATTGGAAGGAATCAACTGGAACCCGAACTTACTTGATGTTCTAAAATTGTACAGATTGTTGTACCCAAATACTTTGTCAGGCGTGTACAAAAGACTTACTGGTAAAGAATTGGAAGGTGCACACGGAGCGTTGGCTGACATCACAGCAACAAAGGAAGTCTTGGACTTGCTTCTTCCTAAATTGAAAGAAACAACCGAACAACCTATTGGAACGGTTGCCGAAATTGATGCTTTCATGCAAGGAGACAAGAAGCGATTCGACTTGGCAGGTAAAATGTACATCGACTCAGACGGAGTGGTTAAATGGAACTTCTCTAAAAACAAAGACAAAGCCGTTTTGTCTGATCTAGGCTTCGTTGGATGGTTTCTTCAACAAGGATTCCCACAAGAATCCAAAAACAAAATCAAAGAATTACAAAATAAGTAAACTATGGAAAATCAATTTTTAGAAGTAGCAAAAAAAATGGACGGCATTGTTTTGTCGTCAGTTGGAAGTGAAAAACTTTCAGGATTTGAAAAAGCGTACCGAGATGCAGAAGGCATAACCGCACTTCAATCGGCACTTAGCGACCAGTACATGAAGCCAATCATGTCACTACAAGGCACGAAATTAGGCTTTGTGACCGATAAGGATAAGTCTGGTGGATACTCAGTTGAGGTGGTAAAAAAATGTCTCATAGAGGCCGTGTTCTTTGGCTTACAGCCAACACAGAATATGTTTAATATCATCGCAGGGAACATGTATCCAACAAAAGAGGGCCTTGGCTATTTGCTTAACAAAATACCTTCTTTAAACTATTCAATTGTTTGCGAGATAACAGCATTCTCAAAGGAGAAAAAATCAGCTTCGGCAAATGCTACTATCTGGTGGAAGTTTGTTGGGCAAAATGAAAACACAAAAGTGGTTCCAATTCCTTTGAAAATAGACGACTACACAAGCGTTGATGCTGTAATAGGTAAATCAACAAGAAAAGCGAGAGCGTGGCTTCTGAGTAGAATTACTGGTATTGAAGTTACAGATGGCGAGGTTGAGGATGTTACGCATACAGTCGTTGGTAGCAAGATGAATGACCCAGTTGATAAAGAAGCTGAACGCATTTCATTAATGCTTTCATACTGCAAAACATTGGAAGATATTGAAAAGCTTGAAGCGCAGGTAAAAGGCTATCCAGACCTATTCGAGAAACGTAAATCAGAGTTGGCCAATGCTTAGTTCAAATTTTGATCCTAATTCTGTACTCTTTCGTTGTTCATCACTCGGCTATCTCATGACGGATAGCCGAGAAAAAAGCAACTTAGACAAGTACAATGATGCTGTTGAAGCTGTTTCTAAAAAGCAAGAGCAATATGCGAATTCAAAAAATAAGGAGACAAAAACAGCCTTAAAACTAGTTGAAGACATTGCAAAACTTCAATTTCAAATCGTTGAACTAGAAAAGGTAAAGCACGAAGAAACGCTTTCTGAAACAGCCAGAACACATTGCGTTGACGTTTTTGTTTCGAACAAGTACAATCGCTTCACGGAATTTACTTCGAAAGAATGCGATAAGGGGAATGAAGTTGAAGAAGACTCGATTACGATTATCAGTCGAATTACTGGCATTCCGTGGAAAAAAAATGATTTAGAGCTACGGAATGATTTCATAAGAGGCACTTGCGATTTACACGATGGAGAACGGCTGTTATCCTCAGAAGATGGTGAAAACTGGAAGATAGTAAAAGCTACACAAGTTAGAGACGCAAAAAGTCCATGGAATGCATTTACATTCTTTAGGTCAAAATATAAGGAGGTAAAAAAGTTGTATTACTGGCAACTCCTTGGTTATATGTGGCTCACTGGCGCTAGAAAAGCAAGTATAGATTACTGCTTAAACAACACGCCTTATCATCTTGTCGAACGTGAGTTAAAAAATGAGTCATACAATCATTTCGAAGGGAATACTCCAGCGTGGATTGAGCTTCAAATTATTGCCAACCATGTTTATGACATCCAGACTTTCAACGAATACATTGAAATGAGAGGCTGTTATGCAACTGACGAAAATGCCTTGGCTGTAAAAGCTGGATTTGTCCCGATACCTTTACAAGAAAGGCACTTCAACTATGAGTTTGAGTACAACGAAGACGATATTGAAGCTTTGAAAAAACGCATCATTTTGGCCAGAAAATACATTTCAACACTATTAAAATAAACATCATGAGAGCATTAACAGTAACATTCGAAAAGTTAGTAACAGGAGGAAACTACAACAACACCAAAATTGGGGTGACGCTTGAAGTTTCAGAAGGAGAGAAGGCGCAAGACGTTCTTAATCTTGCCAAGCAATTTGTAGAGAGCCAGTTCGGTACGGGCAACAAAACGGAAAGGCAAAGACTAGAATCTATTTTGTCTAACAAAAACGATTACATGTACGAAGATGTAATTAATGCCGAAAAGAAACTTGCTCAAATGCCAGAAGATGAAGATTTACCTTTTTAAATACAGTGTTTTATAAAATTCTGTTAGGTATTTAAACAATTACTATTAACTTTGTAAAAATAAATAGTAATTATGAAAACAGAAGTTTTAATGCAAAGAAACCTGTTTGGTGAAATGGTTAGGCAAAATAACCAAACAGGTTTTATTTGTGCGAATGATATTGTTTCGGCAGGGAATAAATATCGAGCACTGAATAACATGAAGCTATTTGATTTCAGATCTTGGATAGACGCAAAAGGAAATAAAGAGTTTATTGAAGAAATGAAAGCCCAGTTTGGGGAGGTGGTAGTAACAAAAAAGGGTCGTGATGGATCGACATGGTTGCACCCATACATTTGTATAGACCTTGCATTAAGCATAGATCCAAAGCTAAAAATCGAAGTTTACAAATGGCTATTTGACGAACTTCTAAAGTTTAGAAATGAATCAGGCGATTCATATAAAAAAATGTGTGGATTCCTATTCGAAAACTGTACTTCAAAAACAACATTTCATAGAGACATTTCAAAGGTAGCCACGCAAATACAGTTGGCCTGTAATGTTTCGGACTGGCAAACGGCAACAGAAGAGCAGTTAAAACTTAGAGACAAAATTCAAAACAATATTGCGTTGCTATCTGATGTTTTACGCAATAATGAGCAAGCTGTAAGATTAGGAATTTTAAAATCACTATCATGAACGAAGAATTTGAAGGTAACGAGGCTTTTTTCGAGGAAAACAGGCCAGAAAATCTCGGTTGGGCAGATGTGTTTTGGGTCGTAACCTACATCGCTTTATTGGTAGCGTTCTTTTATCAAAGCAACCGAATAAGCAAGTTGGAAGCGAAGATCGAAAGCGATGCCAACAAGATTGAGTTTTTGACAAAAGAATTGAAACTGCGATGAAGGAGTGGAAAAGGAGTCTTTATTTAATGCGAAGAATAAGGAATTCCAAACGAAGACTAAAAGAGTGTTTGAAAAATCTAAAACAACCAACCTATGAGTGGGACTATCCTTTAGAAAATCCAGAAATTTACAAAAGAGTCACCTTGTGACGTGATTATATTGTATATTAGTAAAAAAAATATCATTATGAGTAAATGGACAGATGTGTCATCAATTATAGGGAAAAAGTATAATAGGTTGGTAATATTATCAAGCATGCCTTCTATTAAGAAGAATGGTATATATAATAGATATGTAAGTTGCGCTTGCGAATGTGGGACTATAAAATCTTATAGACTGGGGAGCGTTATTCGTGGAACAACCAAAAGTTGCGGGTGCTACAAGGCAGAACTAGCATCAGATAGAATAAAAAAAAGGTGCACAACACATGGCGGAGTAGGGAGTAAGGAATATGATTGCTGGCACGCCATGAAAATGAGATGTACTTCCCCTAAAAATATAAGCTATAAAAATTATGGCGGAAGAGGGATTACTGTTAGTGACGAATGGGTTGACTCGTTTCAGAATTTTATCAATGATATGGGCAAAAAACCATCTCCTTCTCATAGTATCGAAAGGCTTGATAACGAAAAAGGGTACTCTAAAGAAAATTGCGTGTGGGCTACAAGGACAGAGCAAAGAAAAAATCAAAGACCCAGAACAAAGATAGAATACAATGGGGAGGTTTGCTCTATCACTGAATGGGCAAAAAGGTATAATATTAAAATACACATCTTACGTAAACGGTTATTGGTTTTAAAATATCCAATTGAAAAAGCACTTACAATATGATTTCTAAAAAATCAGTACAGAAACAGCGACTTGAAACAGCAATTGAAAGCGGAAGTAGTTCGGTTGGGAAGTTGATTCAAAAGAAGCGCAAATCAGACGAGGAAAGCCAGACGCAACAGGCTTGTATAAAATGGTTTCAGCATCAATATCCACAATACAACTTTCTATTGTTTGCAATCCCAAACGGAACAAATGCAGGAGGTAAACGGATAAAATTTAAAGGGAAAGAGATTCCGTTGGCTGCAATAAAAGCTAAAAAAGAAGGGCTTAAGAGTGGCGTTGCAGATTTGTTTCTTTCATTGCCACATCTAGGATTCGAAGAAAAGCATGGGCTTTATATTGAAATGAAAAAGAAAGGGGAAGATCAAGACCCAAATCAGATTTTATTTCAAAAAGCAGTTGAGGACAAAGATTATCAATACAGTATTTGTCGTTCAGTGGATGAATTTATCAAAGTAGTAAACAGTTATTTGCAACCATTTTAATTTACATATATGTCAAACGCAGTAGTATTCACAGAAAGGCTTTTCCAGAATGAATCGCCACAAACAATTTTGGACAATCTAAACTCACTTTGCGATAAAGTAGAAGATGATTTTGGATTTGACAGGAAGCTTTCAGTAGAAGAAATGTCAGATCTGAAAGACACTATCAGTACCGTGTCAATCGAGATTAATGACATTTCTGATGAAATGAAAGAAGTCACGAAGTCGTTTAGAACTGATTTAAAATCAAAAGGGAAAGTTTTAAAATCAGCACTCAAAACAGTAAAAAAGGGCAGCGAGTGGACAAAAGAAAAGGTGTACATTTTCAAAGACCACGAACAAAATCTAGTACACATTTACGACTGTGAAGGTGTAAGAATCAAGGTTCGTCCTATGTTGCCAGAGGAAAGACAACTACACATTTCAATGCAAAAAGCTTCTTAATTTTCACCAATAAACCCAATTAAAAATGGAAAAAGTAATCGTGCAATTAGGCGAAAACAACACCGAACTTGTAATCTCAGAAGGGTTTCAAAAAAAGCCTCAAAAGGCTGTGTCAATTTCTGGGTCTCTTTATTCTCCTAGAGAATTTTATCGTGCCAGGAAGTCTATTATTGATGCAAAAAAGGACAAAACACATATACTAGTGGATGTTCAAAAAGCAACAGTAAGACTTATTGTTGACGAAACAAATCCATTTGACTCTTATGTTATTGAAGGGAAAATGATTCCTTTTGAAGATTTTGAGGCTTTCAGGATAAATACAGGAACAAGGTTTGAGAAAAACGAAATCATTTCTCTACTAAAGAAAAGTAAAGTTTACTTTCCTGACAAAGAAGACTGGTCTCGTTTATTGATGACTTTTCAAAAGTTCATTACTAAAGTCACCAAAGACTTTGAAAATTCTGACAACCAAAAGGGGCAGGTTCAAAAGTTAGAAGCTTACAGTGGGGCATTACAGGGGTTTCGTATTGACGGTGAAAAAGAAGAATTCAATCCTGAATTTATATTGGAATTGCCACTTTTTGTAGGTGAAGAAAAAGTAAGGTTTACTGTACAGATTTGCCTTGATCCTGTGGACACAAAAATGAAGTTTTATTTAGAGTCCATTGATTTACATGAAAAAGGCAAAGAAATGAAGGAGATCGCTCTGTCAAAAGCAATAAAGCCATTTATTGAAAGCGGAGACGAAGATTCAAATGGACTTTTCCCTGTAATTTTTATTTAACTTAAAACTGGGAGAGTAAATTTTACTCTCCCAAACTTTTTCTAAAAAATGAGCCTACCAGAAATTAAAAAAAGAGACGAATTCGATTCGTTAGTAGTCCTAAGAGGATGTACACATTTAATGGAGGATGCACTTCATACGGTCATGAAAAATCCAGCTTTTCAAGATCAAGAATTCGCCAAGATGAACTTTGAATTTCGGAAATTGATCGAAAGAAGACTGAAAAAGGTTTTAAAAAACGAATCAAAAGAGGTCACAGAAGTCTACATGACATTTGCTAACAACCTCATAAAAGCCTTTAATGATGCGGCTCAGTTAGAGTTCATGGACGGTCATGAAAAAGCAGAAGCCAGAGAAGGGGAGTGGTTTTCAGTACAGATAGATGGTAAAAAAGCCTATGCACTATACTCAAACGAACGGTATTGGGTTGCTAGAAATCCAGTTGGCTACAAAGAGTCAGAGATAGAAATTAACGG